>JAKTWW010000210.1:0-158938 GCA_030582255.1 Hansenula subpelliculosa
TTCATTTGTGTCTCTAACCGGTTTAGAATTTCCATCATTTTTGTTAGGTACAGTTTTTACACAGAGCAATGTTAGCGGCTTCAGTAAATCTAGTCACGGACGTGGCATAACCACTTCGCGAAAGTGACTGTGCTAGACATCCCAACACCATTTTGAGTTTTTCTTTGGAATTTTTTTTTTTTTTTTTTTTTTGTTTTTTTTTTTTTTTTTAAAGACTTTAAAAAAACCAAAAAAAAAAAAAAAAAAAAAAAAAGTTTTCGCGAATTCCTTCATTTGTGTCTCTAACCAGTTTAGAATTTCCATCATTTTTGTTAGGTACAGTTTTTACACAGAGCAATGTTAGCGGCTTCAGTAAATCAAGTCACGGGTGTGGCGTAACCACTTCGCCAAAGTGACTGTGCTGGACATCCCAACACCATTTTGATTTTTCTTTGGAATTTTTTTTTTTATTTATTTATTTATGTATTTTGATTTTTTATTGACACTATAAATTTTTGACAGACAATTTCCCGGATCAATTGGAATATTTATTATTATAATGAGAATCTGGAGTATTTACTATTATGATATTGATACTGATTGATTGATAACTAGACATTGTCATTTAGGTTGAAACTATAATTAAATAACCAAGATGTCTGAAGAAGAACAACATCAATTCGTACAGGATAGATTAGATGCATTACATGATGTGGATACAAAATTAGTTTCAATATTAAATCATTCATCATCAGCATTAACAAATTTAACAAATTTGAAAAAAAATGCATCAAATAAAGAAGAATTAACCAAAATTAAAAAAGAATTTGAAAATGATGTTAAAAATTTCCATCAAGATTTAGAATTATCATCAATTAATTTGAAAAAAGAGATTAAACATTTGGATAATCGTATTGGTAAAACTTCTGATAAAGATGGTATTACAATTTTACCAATAAATATTAATAAAAAAGCTACATGGGCAGGTGAAGAAAAATTAAAACAACAATTGAATCATTTGGATGAAAATTTAAAATAAATAAAGAGAACAAAGAGAGTTAATAAAAGAAAACACAAAACAGAAGTTATAAACAATAAGCTATATATTTATTTTTTTAGGATTTAAGAATAATAATAACCAAACCAAATACCAATAATCCCAATAATTATTACACCAATTAAAAATTCATAATTATGAGTTCTAATAACACCAGATCTTCCAAAAGTTGGAGTTGGAATCATAAAAAATTTACTTATATTTAAATCCATTTTACTAATTGGAGGATATTTTGCTTCAAATAAAGTTTCAATCCAAAAAGGTTGTTTCATAATTGCTCTTTCATGACTAAATGCTTTAAATGACCATTTACCATGATATGAACCATAACCTGATGAACCAATACCACCAAATGGAATATTTGGTATACCAACATGAATCATACCTTCATTAATTATAATTGAACCTGATCTAATTTGTGATGAAATTAAATTTTGTTCAAATTTATTATTTGAATAAATATATAAAGCTAATGGAGTATCAGCAAATTTAATTATATTTTCAATACCATTTTGTAAATTTTTATATTTTAAAATTGGTAAAATTGGTCCAAAAATTTCTTCCTTCATTGTAACGTCATTAAATTCAACATTTGATATAATTGTTGGTTTTATAAAACGTGTTAATTTATCACCATCACCACCAATTATAATATTACCTTTTGTATTTTTAATTAAACCCATTAATCTTTCAAATGCTTTATCATTAATAATTCTTGTTGAATTTTCTTTTGTTAAATTATAATATTTATTTATAACTTTTTCCATTGTTTTAATAAATTCATCATATAAAGATTCATGAACTAATGTATAATCTGTAGCAACACAAATTTGACCTGCATTTGTAAATCTTGTAAATGCAATTCTTTTACAAACTGTCCATAAATGATTTTTAACACTTGGTGTTATAATTGCAGGAGATTTACCACCAAGTTCTAATATAATTGGAGTTAATGTTTCAGCAGCTTTTTTAGCAATTATTTTACCAACATTACCAGAACCTGTATAAATAATTTTATCAAATTTTTCATTTAATAAATATGTAGTTTCATTAATACCACCATTTACAATTTGGAAAATTTTTGGATCAATTGCATCAATTAAAATTGAAGATAAAATTTCAGATGTATTTGGAGTTAATTCTGATTGTTTTAATAAAGAATAATTTCCTGCAGCTATAGAACCAATTAATGGTTGAATTGCAAGATTTAATGGGAAATTAAAAGGTGATATAATTAAAATAACACCTAATGGAATATATTCATAACCAGGTGAAGAAAATTTAAAAAGTAAAGAAACGTCAACAGCAGATTTTGGTTTTGACCATTTTGATAAATTTTTAATAGTATGTAATAAATCTGAATAAATTGGTGCAAGATCTAATAAAATGATATCTTCTTTTGATTTATTTAAATCTTTTTGTAAAGCTTTTATAATTAAATCTTCATTATCTTTTAAATGGAAATATAATGAACGTAATTGATTTAATCTAAATTGAATTGATGTTTTAGGATTTAAACGATATGATTTTTGTAAATGATTAACAATTTGTGGGATATCTTCAATAGGAGTGTATGATAATGTCATTTTTATGATTATATCTTTGAATATTTGACCTTTGGTTATGATATTAATGATTAATGGATCAATTTACAGGGTTTAATCACAAGTTTAAATATCAATCATCAGAAATAGCATTATAATAATAAATTTATATCCGTTTAATTGCGAGGATGGCAATTGTGGTAATTTAGGGAGAAATGTATTTCGCGATTATTGTTAAATTTAAATGTAGTGCCAATTGGATAGAAATTGAATTAGTTGAGAGTGATATAAGATAGAAGATTGATTTCTATCTGAGTATGTAGATAGATAAAGGTGATGCTGGTATTTACCGATAAAACAATACAAGTTTGTTTATATTTCCATTCAATTGCTTATAATTTCCCACCTTCGCTTATGAGTTTTTAGGCGTTATTGATCTGCGATTAATATGGTGACACATTTGATTCTCGATCCAACCAGATATTGAAAGTATTCAAGCAGGAAATATAATGAAATAATCACAACAATGACAACTACATGTAAGTTAATTATATCAATGCAAGCGAATGACCCATGTTAAACTCTCTAAAAACCCTATAAAAACCAGTCATAAAAAAAGGAAAAGAAATAATCGTAAACGTAAACGTAGCAGACATGAAGTAATAGTAATATTTGTAATAGTAATATTTGTGATAATAATAATTGTGATAATCAACTGTGGGAAGAACATCTCATTTGAAATCAATTGAGACCAAGCAGCTGTATATATGATGAAATAACGTAATGGTGAAACCAATAACTGGTCATAATTTGTGGTAAATGTAATGAAATATCAACCAAATCATATGAAATCTGTGATCTGGGGTGTATAATAGATGAATAATTGAAATGTTAATGGATATGACAAAGAATATGAATACGAATATAATAAATCTTTAATGAATAGCAGACTGTTTTTAGCCGCCACCATCACCACCTTTTCACTTTAATAAATCCATTAAACCAGCGCTTAATCCTTCAGTCTAATAGCTTCAGCGTCATCTCTAACCAGATTAGACTTCTCATAATTGAATAACGAATCTCTAGCTTCGCCCTTGACAATAGCGACAACTTCATCATTTACATAGACATAACCCTCATCACTTGTTTCGTTTGGGAAGATTGTTGAATGTTCATTGCATAATGGGGATTTGATGAATTCTTGATATCCTTCAGTTGTGGTTAATTCGACAGGGGAAGTGTTGATGACTAGTGGCATTGTGATTGTAATTGCGACTGTGACTTTATAGACTTTAGTTATTAATACTAATACTAATACTAATATAAATATCAATATCAATATAAATTATTCATCGCAGAAGGAATAGAGCGCTATTTATAAGAGAATTGCAATTGTGATTATTCAGTTGTATCGGATCTTTGCGCGTGGCAAAACCGATGCGCAAACGCAGCGGCAGAAGAGCCAGAAGAGCTCTGGAACGCTCTGGAACAGCGAAGAGAGAAGACGGAGGGAAGTAGTAGTTGATTATACAAGTGGTAATGAATGGGTAGTAGACTGTGTTGTTGATATTGATCAGATGTTTGTGTTGGTGTTAAGGCTCTTCCGTTGTGGTTTGGTATCGGGAAACTGGCAATGACTATCCACTGTTCGCAATCTTCGGACGGTGACGATGACAGTGATGACAAAGTGATGATGACAAGTGATGATGACAAACTATTCAACTGAAACCACAAATGAAAGCACAAATGAAATGGATGTGATGGCTTAGTTTGCTTCCACAGATGTTGTGTTGCCATTGGATTAGATCATCTCGTTAGGATGTTGTTCAAGTTGCCCTCATCGCACTCCACTTATCGTAGAATTGATTTGATCATCATCAAGATTACGAAGATGGATTTGGATAAGAACTGGAACTAGAGCAAGAACAAGCTGATGGTACTAGATACAACCATCAACCATCACAAAGATAAGAAATAACTTCAACAGTCTGGGAAATGGCTGCATGCATCTTAGAAGTTGATTGATTGAGCTTATCTTCGTTTCAAGTGTACTAATGACCTGTGTCAAGTTTAGCCTCAATTTATCACTTATCATCTCATCTACATAATCTCTAAATATTAACATGTCAAATTGGAAAATAATTAAAACATCTGAAAGAATGCATTCAACTGATTTGTCTATCAATTAGCATCAACTATAATTATTATCAAGTCAAGTACATGGAAGTGATATCTGAAGCTGTTGATGAAATAAATGGCCAATAGGCCTATCTTCTGGTAATTCAACGTAACTATCCAACACTGATTATGATTATGATTCTTTACTCTCTAATTATATGATATGCATCATCTTCTTTCGATTTATTAACTACATGATTTCAGTATTCATTTAGTAATCATCATTATATTGAGTTGATGTGTGATCAACCAATATACTAATATACCAAACCAATATACTAATAATTCACTAAATTCCACAAAAATCTTAATTATCATCATGAAGTACAGATGTGTATATCATTCAAATAATCATACCCACATGTAAGCATCAGAAGTTTATATTTATGAGTAGAATACAATATTACAACAAAGCCGCTAGTGAATGTTCTAATCAAGCTATTACACATAATGAATACACTTGATTAAATACGAATTCATCTGAAATATAAACATTAACTTTAAAGAGGATAAAGAAATTACATATTCAACATACCATCTTCCAAAACAATAATTTAGTTATATTCAGCGTGGATAGAGAAGAATGTTGAAATCTAGGTTCCCAAAATATACATACTGCTTTGGTCAATTAAACTGTGGGTCTACTCTATCATGACTAATTGACTAATAGACATTCCACCAAGTATATGATATACTAATCCCGTTGTTTATCTGTTCATGAATATTAATATTAATTTCGATCTAGAATATCATATCTTATACCTGCATTTCATTATACGTTGTGATTTTTCAATAGGAGTTATGTACAGCCTACACAATCATATAACTTACTCCCCAAAACACTCACATAAATGAATCTTTACATATTCATCGTCTTTCATATAACTTACCCCCAAATCACTCACATAATTGAATCTTTACATATTCATCGTCTTTCATATAACTTACCCCCAAATCACTCACATAATTGAATCTTTACATATTCATCGTCTTTCATGATCTAGTTTTCCCAAATGTAAATCCTCCTTCAAAAAAAAAAAAATTAACTGAAATTAACTGAAATTGGTAAATTAAGTACATTCGTTAAACTTCAACTTCAACTTTGAAAATTAAGTTACATGATCTAAATGTTTCCTATATACAAATGTCAGTATTTGAAATGAATGAATCATACGAATCATTTTTTGATCTTAAAGTTATTTTTTTACTACATCCAATTATGTATTCTTCTCCGTGTTCTAGTGTCTAGACTCTTTCAACTCCTTGACTGCTTCTGAGCTCCTTACATATAGATACTTAACGGCAATTTTGGAAACCCATAATCAATCAGTATAACAAACTCAAAGAGTTTAACGTGTTCTCAAAGAATAAAAATCCAGATCAACAACTCCTTAATTTATGAATTATTATTAATTGATCTAAGCTTTTAAATCCGCAATTTTTCTCGCATTGAAAGACTTTTCAAAACATCAACAAACTTTTCAAAGCGCGTATACATCTCAAAGAATTAGAATTGGAATTAACAAAAAAGTTTCTTTAATAAATATCGTCTATTACATTGAGAAACGTAAGATCTAGAAACAGTCGGATTTCCATTATCTTACTATTCCATTTTGTACATATTGATTCCATTTACTCTCAATTTCCCATTGATACGTAGTTTTAGTTCAATATCATGATGCAAAAATGTAAGGTACTGCTGCTTGTAATTTAATCCAAATTAGGAAATATTCATGATTTATATCAAGTAATTTCGTTCTGTACAATAACTAAAATTTTTAAAAAAATTAGGAGTCTAGACAAACAGGATAATTCATGTTCACAAGTTTGAGAAGTTAGATACAGATATACTTAAAGTTTATATAAAAGTTCAATAAATTTTTTGGAAAAGATACTTCAGGTTACGTCTGAGGATTTAATAATTAGTTGGTGTGGATCTTAAGATTCTAGGAGTATACCAAGTTGGATGATGAAAATTTTTCATCGCGTGGTGGTTATAGACCAAGCTGAATCAATTATTATCTAAGCTTCAGGAATAAGTTTAATGGGTTTAATTAATGTTTTAAAATAGTAAATTCAGATTATTAAGTGTAATTTACGTGTTCTATACCCCTTTTTCTCAAGTACATCTAATTAAATTAACGCTTCAAAGTTGAATGTTAACAGTGATTAGAAGATTAGAACTACTTTAATCCATCCCACGTAGATATACATTCTTGACTTTAGTCTTCAAATGTTTCTTCACTCTGTATGTTTCAATCATTAATATGGTTAGACAGAATTAACTAGAAAGAGCTAGACAGAACCCTGTGAAATCCCAGTGGGAAGGGCCCATGATCCTCCTGGGAGTAAGCCCCCGCTGGAGATCCCTTCCCCCTGTCCAACTCTTCGTCTGGAAATCAGATCCCTGCCTACATCTCTGCCTACATCTCTGCCTACGTCCCTGCGTATCTCAGAACTCACAACTTACAATCACAACACCAAATAGTCACAATAGCAATAATAGCAATAATAATCTTAAAGATGTAGTTAATGATCCATGTTTATGTTCAATTCTACGCGACTTGGATCAATTGAATCAAATAGGGTAAACAACCCATTTGTTTATGTTTACAAATTACGCCTTATAATTAATCATAGCCTTCATTTCCAATGGAAATACTTGATTTCAATACTCCTTTGATATACACGATATACACGATATTCACGATATTCATACGATTTACATAATTCCAAAGACATGAAGATTGAAAACAAACTCTCGACAATGTTAAAGATCAAGACAGGGTGTAAACAAAAGGAGGGGTCTATAATATATATCATATCCATCTCAACATAACTTCACACTTCATTCTTTTCTGGTTTCAACTTCTAACGACTCTGTAACAATACTTAGAAAACTCGCATTGTGGGACATTTAAAATTTTGGGAACTGAAATCTCGATTCGCTCCTTAAACAATTTTTTATGTTTTTCAGCTATGTTTTTTATATTTTGTTTTGTTAAAGTCTAAAAACGCATCAAAATGTTCTTTGACGCGTCATGGAAAAATCTTGTAATAGCGTGTACGCATCTTTCTTCATTCTGATACATATCCAATTCAAATCTGATCCATCTTGAAAAGATGAAAACATGGAGCACTTACTCCATACGGCAATATTTTCATATTTATTCCCATATTTCCATATTTCTAACCGTTAATCAGACATGGCTTTGGTAAATATTGGGAATTTATTGGGAATTTATTATGAATTTATTCAATTAAAAGCACGTAATTACACTCTGGGATTAATGTTTATTTACGCTGTTTGAATTCATAAATTCGCTTAAGGTACACACTTTTTTGCCCTCTTCCACTTCTAGATCATTATAATCATCAGTCCATAATATATCTTACATTGGAAATGTAGGAAAATCTATATTCAAGATATTCAAATTCAGAAGTTGGCATTTTGAAAATCCGCAATATCTTTAAACTATACCTTAATATAAATATCAATTCATATCCCAAATATAACCATCATTAATCACCTTTTTCTTTCCTTCTTTCTTTCTTTAGTGAATAAATTCATTGATACTTATTGATACCCAAATTTCTCTATAGAATTTCTCAAATAACATTTAACTCATACATTCATTCCTTTTTAACAAGTCATAAAAGAGTTATTGTTCCATTCTTTTGAAATCTATAAATCCATTTATTTATTCATTCCTTTATTTAATAATAATACCCATCACTATGAAATTATCAATCGTTTTATTATCATCATTGGCCTCAATGGTCATGACTCAACCAATTCATGATCATCATCAACATAAAAGAGATGCTGAACCAAAAGTTGATATCGTTACTAATTTCGTCACTCAAGTCGTTACAAAAGGTGTTGATCGTGCAGCTGTCCCAGGTTCTTCTCAATATAGTTATAGTTTAACTGGTTCTTCATTCGCTCCAGTTTTACAAAGTTCAACTTCTCCAACTGAACCAATCAATTCTTCAAAACAAACTGAATCTGCTTCTTCCCCTACAACAACTTCTAATTCACCATCATCTCCTACTACTACCGGTTCAACAGGTTCAACTGATTCAACAACCACTTTACAATCATCATCTTCTACTCCAGAAGAATCATCAAATACTGCTTCATCAACTTCTTCAACTTCATCATCATCAGAATCTTCAGGTTCTGGTTCTGGTTCTGGTTCTGGTTCCGGTGGTGGTAATTCAGCTGCTGCAAAAGGTGCAAAAGGTATCACATATTCACCATATTCTTCATCAGGTTCATGTAAAGATTCATCTACTATTAAATCAGATATTAAAAAATTATCTGAATTTGATATTATTCGTCTTTATGATACAGATTGTTCAGGTGTTGAAAATGTCTTAAATGCTAAATCATCATCACAAAAATTATTTGCAGGTATTTATCATATTAATAAAATTCAAGATTCTGTTGATATTTTATCAAAAGCTATTAAAAATATTGATAATGGTTGGGATAATATTGATACTGTTTCAATTGGTAATGAATTAGTTAATTCTGGTCAAGCAAAACCATCAGATATTAAAACTGCAATTGATACTGCAAGATCTTCTTTAAAATCTGCTGGTTATTCAGGTAAAATCGTATCTGTTGATACTTTAGTTGCTGTTCAAAATAATGATGAATTATGTCAATATTCAGATTATATCGCAGTTAATTCTCATCCATTTTGGGATGGTAATACAGTAGCTTCAGGTTCTGGTGATTTTTTGAAAACTCAAATTGAAAATATTAAAAAACAATGTGGTGGTAAAAAAGATGTTTTAATTACTGAAACTGGTTGGCCAACAAAAGGTGATGATTATCAAAAGGCAATTCCATCATCTGAAAATCAAAAAACTGCTTTACAAAGTATTGTTGATAAAGTTGGTGATCAAGTTATTTTATTCACTACTTATAATGATTTCTGGAAACAACCTGGTCAATATAATGTTGAACAATATTGGGGTATCTTTGATTAAACTTTATAAGTTTATTTAACTTTAGTTTAAATTTAACTTTTAATATTTTACACTTTTCCACTAGTGTTTAATTTATTATACAATTTATAAAAATAAATGGACTTTTTTTGTCTATGGGATTTACATTCATGTCTGGGACGTGAATTTGTATATTATACATATATATATATATATATATTAGGAAAATAAAACTTTGGTCGTTCGTTAATTAATCATCTGTAGTTTACACATTACAATCTGTTTTATATCTGAATAAATCAATTAATTTAAATTTTATAAATTTAAAACATTATTATTGGTGGTCTCAGTTTTTTGTAATTTATATGCAAGATATTTTGCACTATGACCTAATGTTATAACACCATGTTTTAATTCAATTTCATTATCTTCATCTTCTTCATGTTCTTCACCATTTTCATCATCACCATCACCATTCTTCTCTAAATTATCATATAATCCTCTTTTTTTCAAAATTCTATTAACTCCAACTGATGGAATATCTTGTTTATAACGATTTCCAATATTTACACCTGGTGCTCTAAACCAAATTAATGGACCTTCTGTATTAACATCTGATGTAATACCTTGTAATCTTCTTCTATTATTTATAACATCCATTTTTAATAAACCTTTAACATCTTTTTCAATTCCAATTGGAATATGAAATGCTGCAGCTGCAGATGTTGGAACATATGTTGGTAATGCATGATATAAATTTGGTTGAGGTTGTGGTGGTGGAATTGTATTTCTTGTATAATTAACTAATGGTGTTGTTGTTATTGTTGATGGAGAATCTGTTGGTAATGGATCATTTGGTCTAATAATATATTTTGGACATACACGACTTGTTGAATATTGACCTAAATCATCAGTTTCATCAATATCTCTTAAGTAAACAGCACCATGTAATGGTGGTGCATTTGGAGTACCAATAGTTGGTTCCGGAATTGGCATATTTGGTGTTGCATTTGGTGGTAACATATGTTTTAATGGTGATTCATATTTTTTAAAACGACGTAAATTTGGTAAAGGAGTTATTGGATCTTCATGATCACGAACTTCATCAGGTAAACATGCTTTCCAAGTTCTAATTTTATTAAAATTTTTATCATTATCATTATATCGAAATTCACATATAAATAATGGACCTTCAAAATTTATTGCAGGATCACCTCTTTGATAACGTGTAAAATATGCAACATAACATTTACCAATAATTTCATCAGCTAAATGGTCTCTATATTGACCTGATTTGAAAACTTCATTTTCATAAAATAATCTATCAACTCTATGAACAGTTTGTTCAGGTCTTAAATACCAACAAACATTAACCCAACGTTGACCATCTTGAGTTTGCCATATTCTAAATAATTGTGAAACTATTGGTTTTGATGGATCGTTTGGATTATTAATTAAAATCCAATCACCAATTTTGAAAAGAGAACCATGTAATTCTAATTGATCTAATGGAATTTTTAAAGAATCTGTTGCAATAAAATCAGAATCTGGTTTTTTCAATTCAATTTCAACATATCTATCAAAAGCAGCCTCTAAATTTCTAGCATTAATGACTAAATCTTCTTTAAACCCACTATAATATTCTTTTGCATTATTAAACATTAATTTAACATCTCTAATAAATGTATCAACATCTTTATATTTTCTTTGTTTGATTTTCTTTTTGATTTCATCTAAAGAAATTGGATTTTGAATCTCATTATAATATTCTGGATATTCTCTTATATCTAATAATTTTTCAAATGGGGCAGACATTAAATGACCTTGTGCATCTTTTTCACGTCTCAAAGATCTTAACAAATTTTTGATACGTTGTTCAAATGGTTTATCAATAACTGGAGGTCTACCTCTTTTATATGATTGTTCCTTGATTGTTTGAGGTGTTGGAGTTGCCATTTTTCTTGATTTATCATCATCACTGTTATAATCATCTTGATCGCCTGTTGTTCCTGTTGTTGTTATAGCTCCTTGCACTCCATTCATATTTCCTAATTGCATTGAAGCTGTTGATTGTGAATAATTTGGTTGTGGAGTTGTTGTAGCATTGGTTTGAACAGCAGTTAATGGATCATTTGGTCCCAGGTTTGGATAAGCAACATCATAACCTAATTTTTTGAATTTCGGTATCACATTTGATAAAATAAAACTATCCAATTTTTCAGCATATTTATAAACAAATGAACCTTGTTCATTATAAGTTTTAGCATTCCAAACAATTTGTGCTAAATCTTTAATGAATTCATTTGGAGTAGTGTACATATTTAATCTTTTCTTGATGGAATTTAATGAAGTTGGTTGTGTAATGATTTCATAATAATCAGGATATAACTTTTTATCTGGCATGGTGTTGAAGATAGGAGCGATTGGCTCCTTGCTTTCATCATCTTTGATTTCGTAGATGTAGTCGAACGATGCCTTGATTCTCTTGGATAGGTTGGACATTGCTGGGGTCGAATCTTGAATCTAGCGCGTTCTCGTTGTTTATGCTTTGATTTGATCCAAAGCTGTTGTTTTGATGGATTTTTGGCGTTTTTTTGGTGAACTTTTGTTTGCGAACGGAAAAAAATGGGAAAATTCGCGAATTTTGGAAACTGACGTTCAAAATTACAAAAACAAATCTATTAAAAATCTATAATTTTACTATCTTAAAACTCCATTATTCACCATTCATTTGTTCAAAAAAACAGTGTCGTTGGGGCTAAAGAATGTTCGCTGTGCTCATCGCTGCTCGAATTTGAACATGGACCATGGCCTGAACAAGAAAGACTCATCCGATCTTGAATCGTTCCATAATTATCTCCTACAGGCAAACAATATCTTAGCTGTCGTTGGTGCTGGATTATCAGCTTCTTCAGGGTTATCTACTTTCAGAGGTGCCGGTGGTTTATGGAGGAATTTTTCTCCTATTGATTTGGCGACTCCAGATGCATTCCATTTTGATCCAGGGTTGGTTTGGCAATTTTATAGTGCTAGAAGATTTAATGCATTAAAAGCAAAACCAAACAGGGGACATTATGCTTTAGCTGAATTGAGTAATAGGAAAAAAGATAAGTTTTTAACACTGACTCAAAACGTTGATGGATTATCAACGAGAGCTGGTCATAATAAAGATACATTGTTGGAATTACATGGAAGTTTGTTCACCTTGAAATGTACAAATTTTTTTTGCAATTATGTTGATGAAGATAATAGACAACATCCATTAACATCAGCGTTGGAAGGTTCAGAAGATGAGCTCCCTAAGAAGAGGAAGTTAGCTGAAAATGAAGATGAATCTTGTGCAAAGAAAAAAGTCAAACCTGATCATTCCTTAGAAAGAACTAGAAGTCATACTTCCAATGTTTCAGCTTCATCTTCACCTGATATTAAACCGGTTCAATCAATACCAGAAAAGCATTTACCACATTGTCCAGAATGTAAAGAGGGTTTATTAAGACCAGGTGTTGTATGGTTTGGTGAATCATTACCATTAAAAGTCGTTGATGCCGCTGATGATTTCTTAATGTCTAAAAAAGTTGATTTAGTATTAGTTATAGGTACAAGTGGTACTGTTTGGCCAGCTATGGGATACGTGGAACGAGTACAAAAAAGAGGTGGTAAAGTTGCTGTCTTCAATACCGAGGTAGATATGGAACAAATAAAAAAAGATAAGAATTGGGGTTTTATTGGTGATGCTTCGAAATGGTTACCAATTGCTCTAGAACCTTTAATTGGAAGTGATTTTATTCCGAGGGATCATAAGAGGCGTTGAGATTGAAATCTCATATATTATATGAGTATGTATGTACAATGGCAATAGCTAAATCATCATTATATGAGTATTTACTTACTTCATTTTGCTTCATCTTTTTCCTTTTGAAGTCTTATTTCATTTTGCTTTCTTGCAACTCTTTGGAAGACTTTGATTGAAAATTCTTGTAATTCTTTTGAGATATTTTTAATATCTGCCACTTCAATATCACCATTAGATCTTGCACTTGCAATTGTATCTTTCATTTTCTGTAATTTTTGTTGTAATTCAGGATAATCTGGATCTGCATCTAATACCTCACCGAATGCTAAACCCATTGCAGTTTCTGTGTCATTGACAACTAACTCGGCATTTGTAGCAGCTTCAACTCTTTGTCTTTTAACTTTATCCACACCTTTATTCTGTTCACCTTCTTCAATCATTCTTTGAATTTCTTCTTCTGTTAACCCTGAATTACCAATAACTGTGATACTTGTTTCCTTTCCTGAAGTTTTTTCGCGGGCTGAAACATTTATTATACCATCTGCATCAATATCAAATGAAACTTCAACTTGTGGTTCACCTTTTGGTAATGGTGGTATACCACTTAATTTGAAATTACCGATTAACTTATTATCTTGTACTAAACCTCTTTCACCTTGGAAAACTCTAATGTCAACGCCAGTTTGGTTATCAACACCAGTTGAATAAATCTCGGTTCTTTTAACTGGGACTGTTGTGTTTCTTGGAATTAATGGTGAAAAAACACCACCATAAGTTTCTATACCAAGTGTTAATGGAGTAACATCTAATAGCAAAACATTTTTGATAGCACCACTTAAAACACCACCTTGGATAGCTGCACCTATTGCAACTGCTTCATCCGGATTAACTGCAGTGCTTGGTTTTTTACCAAATATTTCTTCTACTGTTTTTCTGATTTTTGGCATTCTTGTCATACCACCAACAAGAATGATTTCATCAACATCCTTCTTAGTTAATTCAGCATCTTTAAGAGCTCTCTTCACTGGGTCAATTGTTCTTGAGATTAAATGGAAACTCATTTGATCTAATTCATCTTCTGTTAACTTTATTGAAATATGATGTTTGTCTTTAATAAATGGTAAATCAATTGTAGTTTCTTTGACATGAGATAAATCAATCTTGGCTTTTTCAGCAGCTTCTCTAATTCTTTGTACTTTATCAGGTTCATCAGATAAATCAACACCGGTTTTCTGTTTGAAATCTGATAATATAAATTGTAATAACAAGATATCGAAATCTTCACCACCAAGATGTGTATCACCGTTAGTGGATCTAACTTCAAAAACACCGTCTTCTATATCTAAAATAGATATATCAAAAGTACCACCACCAAGATCGAAAACAGCGACTATACCATCGTTAGTTTTATCTAGACCATAAGCCAACGCAGCAGCAGTTGGTTCATTGACAACCCTTAAAACATTCAATCCTGAAATCTTACCAGCATCTTTTGTGGCTTGTCTTTGAGAATCATTAAAATAAGCAGGGACTGTAACAACTGCATTTTTAATATTGTGTGCTAAATGTGATTCTGCAGTTTCCTTCATCTTTTTCAATATAAACCCACCAATTTGTGATGGAGAATATTTATTACCAAAACTTTCAACCCACGCATCACCATTATTACTTTCCACAATCTTATAAGGGAAATGATTTATATCAAATTTAGTCTCATCGTCTTGAAATCTTCTACCGATCAATCTTTTGGTGGCATAAAATGTATTTTCTGTATTCAAAACAGCTTGTCTTTTAGCAGCATTACCAACTAACATTTGACCTTGTTTATCGAATGCAACAATAGAAGGTGTAGTTCTTTGGCCCTCGTCATTTTCCAAGATTCTAGCTTCTTGACCTTCCATTACTGCAACTGCAGAATTTGTTGTACCAAGATCAATACCAATCACTGTTGGATATGAAGAACGGGTGGACGCATATCTTCTTTGGCTTGCTAAAAACTTGAAGCAGTTTTTCTTCAATCCTCTAAGCATTTTGAAGTTCAGTATAATACCTTGATCTTTCAATTGGAAGAACAATAGCGAGGAATCTAGTAAATTTATAATCTTAATTGATGCTTATCCGAGATGGATTTGGCATTTGCGCTTTGGACTCATCTCCGAGGGCTAAAAAATACTCACGTGAATACATCGCTCGGAAATATAAACTCTACTAATCAATACTAATTATTAATATTCCTGATTCTATGTGTATATACAAGTGTTGTAATATTCATCAATTCGTTCTCCAAAATCTAAACCATGAGCTCTTGCTGCTGGATTTCTTGGATTCTTCCTCTTGCTGCCCCTTCATAAGGAGTGCCAATTCTGCTTCTTTTTGTACCAGTTGAGCTTAAGTTAAGTTAGTAATGTAACTAGAGTAATGCGATGTGTAGATAACTTACTTTTTAGGTCTTCTTCTCGTTCATTATATTCCAAGTACCACCACGCCCAGTGAAGAGTTAAATATGCTATGGAGCCAATCAAAAATGTTGTTATCAATGGTCTTTTAAAATCTGAAAGTTTTGGTTTCTATTGCTCTGATTAATACAAATGAAATCGTCCCATCAAGCAAAACAATAACTCACCTTCTCATCAACTATCCTTTTTGCTTCAGCTTTTTTAAGTTCAGCCATTTTTTGTTCTATCAACATCTTGACTTTCTCTATATCTTCTGTCTGATTAAATCTGGATGTTGTTGAAGATAATGGCATTTTTTGTAGTCTTTGGATCTTGACCTGTTTGGTCAAGAGACTGTTTAGTCCTATTCTTGCTCGTATCATCATTTAGCAGTAGCTTACACCTAGTCAGTAAGGCTTCAACTGTGTTGTCCCTCTACTGTTTTTTCGTTACTGAATTCACTGGTGCGTCTTCAATTTGTGAAGCTCTCTGTCAAAACTCAAAAATATTCGCGATGCTTTTAGGGGCACGCATTTTGGCATACATTTTGTTAACTCTGTTTAATTAAAGATAATATTTAGTTATCAAACGAGAACAATCGTCAGGTTACAACTGATAATTTGGATACTAAAGTCATCGTTAAAGTATCCTGGAAGTTGCTTAATTATTAGGAAGGTCTGAAGCTCGAAAGATGTCAATGGCGGTTTCAAACACGACGCCCACAAAGAACATTGATGAAGTCCCTTATATTCCAGATACAGCATCTTTTCAAAGTGATTCCACATTCAGAGCTACACCAACCAAGTCCAACAAAAAACGAGCACATGGAAGTCAAAGATTTCCTTCCAATTCATCATTGGGCTCAAGCTTTTCGAGAAATAGAAGGTTCGATGAAAGACTAAGGAGTCGGTTTAGCGATCTTATAAAGGAAGCACCTACATTAGATTTAGATGATGAAGATCATGATACGGATGAGTCAACAGATATCACATCTTTGAAATGGCTGAACATACAGAAACTCAATGATTCTCTACATGCAGGGCATGCAAAGACGAGATACGGTGAGCCAACTTGTATCATTCCAGGTGATGTCGTGGCTATCGGAACTTCAAAAGGATACATATTGATTTTTGATTATCATCAAAATTTGCTGGTTGAATTAGGTAAAAACACAAAATCGCTAACTAGTGGCTCACTTACGGCTATTGCAATGTCATTAGACTCAACATTTGTTGCAAGTGGGTTTGAAAGTGGTGATATATTTCTTTGGAATCTCAAAACTCCTACAAAACCAGTCTGCCATATCCAACCATTGAATGAAACAAACATGAATAGCGATGGACATGTTTCAGGATCACCAATCAATAATTTAACTTTTGTTGGTAAAAGACATACGGTGTTGATATCAAGTGATGTACATGGGATTGTCTTGTATCATCAATGTAATAGACGTGTTTTAGGTTTCACAGTTTCAACAAAGAAGATACTGGGAAGATATAAAGATATAGAGTTAGGAAGACCTTCAACGGTCTTTTCGTGTGCTGCATTACCTCTTGGACCGTCTGTTGACTACTTGGATACTCAAGGTCTTGTTGCTATTTTAACTAACAATGCCCTAGTGATAATATCTACTACAAATTCCATAAGGACACATTTCACAACCGGTAGACCAAAAGTTATTAGAGAATCTTTGGGTAAAACTGGTTGTGTCGCTTGGTTTCCAGCATTTTTTCACAAAAATGGTTCAAAATCACCAGCAAAACTAGCATATTGTTGGTCAAATGTCTTGACTATCGTGGAAGTTACAAATTCTGGAGAAGAACTTCGGTTTGAATCTAAGAAAAGATGGATATCTGATGAAGCTATATTGGGGATACAATGGATTAATCATCTTATGGTTGGCTTAGTCACTGCTACTCAACAACTGATCCTAATCAATGAGAAAACTATGAAGGTTTCAGCTAGTATTGATATACTTTCAAGACATCTATACAGTCATGATCTTTATGCTAGATTTCCATCGCACTCATCATTATCAAGTACATTCAATTCTTCATTCAAAGTTTACAAAGGAAAGATGTTCATCTTGGGAAAATATGAAATTTTTATTGGATCTATACCCAATTGGATGGACGTTTTATATGAAAAAGTTCAAAGAGGAAGATACATTGATGCAATAGAAAAGGCACGGAAGTTCTTTGTCGGGGCTAGTGACTTAGATCTTGTCGGTTTACCGAATGGTACAAATGAAAGGCAAAGAATAGTTCTGAGATATTTGGTGGATATTGTTAGAGCATCAGCTACTCATATTTTAACACCTGGAGCTATTGAAAACGAAGCTGAGGATACAATCAAGGAGTTTTTATATACTTCCATCAAAGCACTTACTTCAGTTAATGCTGATTCCGTTGTGTATGAAGATTTATACGAAACTTTCAAAGCTGATGGACATACAGATTATTTTTTCGATTCTTTAGAGCCGTTTATTTTGAATGGATTTATATCATCATTATCTCCAATTGTATTGAAAGACATGGTTGCTTATTATGGATCTCAAAATAAAACTGGAATGTTGGAGCAATTGATTTGCCTATTGGATATCAAAAGTTTGGATATTGATTTCACAACTAGTCTTTTGAAAAAAAATAATCTGAGGGATAGTTATATTTTCATTTGGAATAACTTATTGAATGATTACGTTACACCACTTGTTGAATTTATCAAAGATATACAGATAGGTAAGGACGATTCTTATAAAGTCTTTAGCTATTTAGCATATATCTTAACAGGAAGACAATATCCAACAGAAAACCCAATTGAAGATTCAAAAGCTTATGATGCTAAGTTATCTATTTACTATGTCCTTTTCAATGGTGCGGCTATAAATTGGCCAAATGGTAGTGATAACGTTATTGTTACTGATGACTTTGAAGATCGTGCTTTCCCATATTTATACTTGTTGCTGAAGTTTGATTCAAAATCATTCTTTTCTGCGTTAAATGAATGTTTTGAAGATTCATTATTGAACGAAGATGAAATTTTACATACCGATTTCAAACTAAAGGTGAATAGGCAATTTGTTATCGAAATAATGATTGAAATTTATAATCAGGATGATTTCAGCTTCGAAGATCGATTGAACTTGAGTATTTTCATTGCAAGAAACTATCCAAAATTTCATCAATTTATAAGACTCTCTGAAGGAACCTTGGAGAGCACCATACAAACATTATGTACTTACAAAGGCTATGACTTTAAAGAAGATTGTGAACTTAGTTTACAAAGCTTATTATCTGTCTATCAACCGTCGAACAGGGATGAGCTACTTCATAATTTTGAAAGTGCTGGATTCACTGAAGTGTTGACCAACTTGTATCTTAATGATCAGAAGTATGCGGAAGTTTTGAATTTATGGTTACATAGTGATAAGACAAACTCAATTGAAACCACTGATGATATCCTTGAAAGGTGTTTCAGATCAACTGAAACTAAATCAAAGGAAAGAGCTGCAGTTGAAGAAGTTGTTAAACAAAATTTTGTTGAACTGATTGAAGCTAATACTCATAGAATTGTTAAGATATTAAATGTATACTCTCCAAAGTCTCACAAGTTGGTATTGGGTCTTGAAGATTTGCATTTGAAACATCTTTATCTATCATCATTGTCACAATTAGAATCAGATGGTCAGTATAAAATGAGTAATGAAGAGCGTGATGAATTCATTGGTACATTGGCATATTTTGATAAAGATACATTACAGTCCTATGTTCGAAAGTTGAAACCATCTGAGTTTGATTTTGAAAAATGTATCAAATCGCTGAAGAAGAACCAAGCTGTTGATACTTTGATTTATTTGTTTAGTCGCGAAGGTAAATTACAAGATGCTTTACACCACGTTACTAGCTATATGCAAACTCTCGTGGATGCACTACCTCAGGTTGCTGCTGATCATAGAAGGGATGAGCTACAAGCTATAGAAGCCGAACTTTGGAAATATCTCCTAGCTGGTATTAATTTATCAAACCATGATACTACTTCGACACAAACTAAAGTATCGAAAGAACTATCAGTGAATGAAAGTATGTGGCTAACGTTGATCAATTTTACAGTGAATCTACTTAAAAGTCTTGACAAGGATGGAACTTCACCTAGAGTCTTGGATGTTATAAAAAGGTTGGTTCAAGATCTATTCACTAGCTTGATCAATACTAGAGGTCAAATCAGTAGTTTCAAAGTTAATGAATCAGGCGTTGGTGAACATCAGAGTTCATTCTTGAAGATTTTTGCCAAATTCTTAGAATCATCCTCAGTTCATGTTACATTATTAGGAGATGTTAGGTCAGTTACAAATGAGATATATCTTGCTTTCTCATATGAGAAAAACATTCTCACAATTACCTCAAAGTTGATTAATGAAGGAATTTATCAAAATATGGTAAAATTAAGTGACAATACTTCATCCGGTTGGTCAGTACTGAACTTTGAATGTGATGCATGTGGCAAAACAATCTGGGGAAGAGGTATAGCAGCTGAAGCATACTGCAAATGGGAAGATAGACAACGTGGTAATGCTCAAGATGAAAATGACGCTTATGATTTGGTTTCATTCAGTTGTCGTCATTGTTATCATAAGAAATGTTTGGAAAATCTAGGGAGTAAAGATGAGTTGAGATGTGTTATATGTGAAAGTAAATCATGATTATTTATTAAATTCGAATACATGTTTATTGAATGATTCCCTTCTAAGTGTAGCGTTACTCTCGAAACATGGATCTGGGTCTTTTTCTTGGAAATGTGGGACTTCACAGTTTTTGTGCTTTTGTGTTTTTGTGTTTTGTGTTTTTGGTTTAATGTCAAATAATTATACGCGGGTACGCTAGATGACATTTACACAAACACAAGTTCAGCTAAATATGAATGAAAAGTGCTGATACAAATTTCATGGACCAATTTCATCGTTTTTGTCTTTCTCGTCAATTTTACAAAGATAGAAGTCATCATTGTTAAAAGTTAATAATTTTACATCATGTTGTTACAGAACTTCATCATCCTTGCTGGTGTAGTCTTGGAACAGGTTTTAGGTGCTGATTTGATTTCATCTACTGAAAGTAATGAATTTGGGGCTTATGTTAATCCAAATCCAAAGAATATTTGTGAAGGTGAAGAGCTTGATACATTAGCAACTTGTGCAAGTGAGGTTTTGGCTAAGTTAGATGAATGTAAACCAGATGATCTTGCATGTGAATGCTGTGCTTTACAAAGTATGAAACGTGATTGTTATGGATTATGTCCAAATACTGCTTCTGGTAACTTCTTAGCTGTGTTATATGATGATTGTGAAACCATGAATGATGTTAACGCTTGTAACCTTCCATTCAAGAAGCATGATACACATGTTGCAAAATTTCTCAGACCAAATGCAAGAATTCCTGTCGAAGATAAAGAACCAGACTTTGTCCTTCAATCAGTCCTTGAAAACAATACAAATTCAACAAATACTTCAATTGTTAGCTTTTTAGAGCACAAACAAGACCTTGAAGACGCATTTCCTGGAAATCACACTACAAATCAAACTTCTATTGATGAGAATCAATCACTGAATGCAACTGTGCCTTTAGAAAGTTCAGCTTCAAAAAATCAAATTGTCACATCTATGGTTCTGGTTATTGCTGGTTTCGTATTAGGGCGAGCTTTCTCCACTTTGTTTTAAACAAATTCTTGTTCGTTGGCGTTTTTAGTGTTGTTATTTTAACTTGAACCAAATCCATCTTCTTTTTATTTTTTTCTCTCTCCCACATTTCATTTTCCACTATGCCCATTGGCTGTACTTGATAGAACTAATTTTACAAATTGGACATTATTGTTATTATTTTTGCTTATATATTCTTATTTATTGAGACATAATACATTTGTTAATTTTCTTCATCCATCCATTGTAAAGTTCTTTTGATACCTTCTTCTAATCCAACATTTGGTTTATATCCCAATACTTCCTTAGCTTTCGTTATATTGTGATAGCGGAAGGCACAGACAACTTTAACTCTAAATGGCGTTAAACCTGGCTCTTTACCAGATAACTTTGAAAAAAATTCTGACAAATAACCAGCAAGAATGGCAACCGGTCTATTCAAAACAATATTGAACTTCTCAACATGACCATCAGCTTGCCAAACTGTACGAGCTAAAGTCCAGAAATAAGTTGGTGCATCATTTGTAATAAAGAATTTTTCACCACCAATTTTCTTTGCTAATTCAGGGTTCAAAAGTTTTTGAGCAGCTAAAACATGAGCATCTGCAACATTACCAGCGTAAGTCCAATCAAATAGATTGTTATTATCACCAATCTGGAATTTAGATTGACCTAATTTAGCAACTCTTCTTAAACCAGGAACTAATTGACGATCACCAGGCCCAAAGATACCAGCAGGACGTAACGCAACTGTCAAGAAATCATCTTCAAAAGAATTTGCATCTAAAACGTACTGTTCCGCGATAGCTTTTGTTTCATTATAACCATCCATTGGAACTTCAGGTATTGGCCACGATTCATCGGCGTTATATATATCTTGACCATTGAAAATAACACCAGCAGATGAAGTATAAACTAACGCTTTCACTCCCATTTCTTTAGCACATTCCACTAAATTTTTAGTTCCTAGAATATTCACCTTGATATAAATTTGTTGACTTAACCCGTGAACAGGAGATGCAGAATGCACAATGACTGGAGCATTACTTGCCTTAATCGCAGATTTTACATCTTCAGGTGAAGTTAAATCACCTTTATGGAAATGAATCTCTTCGGATGTGAATGTAAATGCTGATGGTAATTTTTGTGGGAGTGGACGGATATCAAAGACGTGAATTTCTGGTCTTGGTGATAATTCATAAAATTGTTGTATCAAATGAAGCCCAAGGAAACCTGAGCCACCGATTAAAAGAACGGAATCTAATGACATTGCGTATAGTGAGTGTGGATAATGAAATTCTATGGTTTATTTGTGTTGTTTGTTCAATTCTGAATTATTCCACTATGTCTCGTTTATCGTTTGATCTGAACTTTCGCGACTTTTTTTACCCTACAAAAAGAAAGACTATATCAACTGCATATTATTGTTCTTTTTCTACAATTCGATATTTTACAAGATAATCTGTACTTATATAATTTTTATTTAGCTGGGTATGGTGAAGTATCTAAAAAGTGAAGAAGGTCTTGAAATGTGAAACTTTTTGTTCGTTCAAATCAGAAGTTGTATATCCCAAAGATTCAGCATTTGGAAATCTAAAAGTGAATTCAGAACTTGGAGGACGAATATCAAATCCGTTCGATTGCGATGATAAGGAACTTTCTTGTTCTTCTTTTTGTATACTTAATTGTTGAGATGATTGTTGTGAAAAGGATGGAGGATTGGGTTTTGGTGCGAATGAAAATAGTGGCTTTGAATTGAATGTTGGTTTTGATTCCTCTTGTGCTGGTTCTGATAATTTTCCTGAAGTGATGGTAGTTGGTGCATTATTTTGAGGAACTTCTGGTACCTTGAATGATGGTGATGTATCAGAAGGTTCTCTCTTTTTAGAAACACTCTCTGGTTCATCAACCTCAATTTCATCAACTGATTGATCAGTAGTATCTCCTAAAGATACAGATTCACGTAATGAAGAAGATTTTGCTGGTTTGTATTTATTGAAATTTGATAACTCTGGTTGCTGTGGTTGTGGTTGCTGTTGTGGTTGCTGCTTTGGTTGTGGTTGTTCTTGGGTTGGGGCTAATGATTGTTCTAATTGTTCAAATGCTGTTAATTTACGATTTGGATTAGATGTTGTGGTGGAACTTGTAGATGAAGCTTTTTTGTTCTTTCTATGTGATGAAGAAATTGTAGCATATGGATTTGAGTAATCGATTTTCTTCTTTGTTTTGATTTCTTCTTTTGGTTTTTCTTCTGTTGATTCGTGATTTTCAATGAATGATAATAGAGCAGAAGCTGTATTACTCATTTTCTTTTCCTCTTTTGGTTCTTCAATTTTAGCTTCTGATGAAGTTTCTGGTTTATCGCTTTGATAATCATCCAACATGAAACTTGTTTCTTTCAATCTTGAAGTTCTGTAAGGTGATGGAAATCCAGAAAAGTCAAATACTCTTCTCTTACGAGCACTTGTTATATGTGGTGAATTTGCAGTATTATCAAATGAATTATCAACGGTTGAATTGACGGTATTATTATATGTAGCTTTAAATGATGGAGTTGTTTTCACTGCAGAATCACTCGATTTTGGTTTCAAGATTTCTATTTTATCTTCTTCATCTTCGTTTCTTTCATTTCTTGGAGTCTTCGGACTAGTTTGAGCTGAATTAGTTTTTTCTAATAACGCTTTAACACCTTCTAATTCAATTTCGGACAATGGAGCATTTCCCTTCTTAGCAAAGAAATCGGCTAGTCTAGCATTTGGCGAATCCTTTATTGTTTGATGTTGCATTCTATGAAATTCATCAATTGGATTCTTTGGAGTTTGATGTATTGATGGTGGAGCTGAATTTAAATTCGATAAAATACTATCATCAGATTCATAATTCATTGTACTTTCGTTTTCACTCAACCAAGCACTTGGGGAGAACATTTGTTTAACTTTCTTGAATATACTTCCAGGGGTCTAATAATAATTAGTATTTTGACATTTCCTGAAGTGCTTAATTTGACTTTATATCTTGCTCAATAAACTTACTTTTGGTGCAACTCTTGAGACGTTTGGACTGCGGAAGCTTGAGTCTCTGGCATATGGCGACCTTAAGTGGTCATTGTTGAGATTTGTTCTCATCACTCTTCTGGAATTGGACATCTAGGAGATCAGGCGAAGTTGGTTATTTAAGTGTTAAAACTACCTGTAATATTATTGTTTCAAATATAAATAACAATATTTTTCTATGACTTTTGGAGACTTTGCGGGTAATGCTTGAAAATTCGCGAAGCATAAACTACTACGACTTCAACTACAATAAAGCTACAGTACAATTAATATATTAAATAAGGAAGAAAGCACGGTACCTCAATGAATGGAATGTTGATTAATGATTTGTATGGGGTTTTCTTGAAAAAGACATGTCTAATTTTCAGGTAAGAATTTCCAATTTTTACCTTCATATGAAGCATAACAAAAAAATTCATTACTCAACCCATTAGCATGTTCTGGGAAGAAAGTAGTTGGTCTAACGCCCGGATAACATTTACGAATGACATCTCTCATTCTTTCACCTGTACAAGAGATCAGACGGTATTGTAGTTCACCTGTCTTGGATTTCAAACTTCTATCTGGATGTAATAAAGCATGACCAGTTTCAGCTGATTTAGATTGACATTCATCTTCCAAGAATGGAGGATCAATCAATAAACGATGAACTTTACCTTTGATTTCTGGTAAGATATCTAGAGGCTTGTTGTAATCATAAAATCCAAAACGAGCTGGATCTAGCACTTTAAATCTTGTGTCATATTCAAATAAATAAATGTGTTTAGTTGGGATTTTTGATTGATCTCTCTTTTTAATAGCTGCATAAACTGATGGTGCACTAACAATACAAACAACGGTATTTTCATCAGCCCCTTCTAATAATTCATCAGCTAGTAAGTTGGCAGTTTTATCATTATACTATAAACATGAGATGTTAGTTTATCTTGCTGCGGATTTATTATTTATGGAAGTCCGGTAGAATGAACATAATACTTACCCAAAATTGTGATAACTGCCAGTCTTCTTGAAAAAGGTCCATACCTTTCTTCTCTAGCACTTCAGAAAGCTTAGTTTCTTCATATCTTTCTTCTGCGACGTTCTTGAGCCTTTCAAACTCTTCATGACGTTGTTCCTCTTCTTTTTTAAATTCTAATAATGCAGCTAAAGTATCAGCTGAAAGTTGTCTGTTAAGAGAACTGTCAGTATGCCACCTACTTGTGCCTACTATACACCATTTACTCACAATTCTTCGTCTTCAATACCCATCTTAACTTCTTGTCTCAGGCTAATATCTGTTCTATATGTCACTCCAAGTGTAATTTCATCAAAATGCTAAAAATTTATCACACTAAAAAAGATCTCTGAACAAATCTGAAAAAAATATTCGGTTGACGCACGCCTCATCACAAGAATATTTAAAGTCCAATAGATCAGATATTTGTGTATAAACCAAGATATAAATAGACGGGGTATATTCCTTAGATTATTCCATATGTTATGATATAAATATCAGGTTATTTGGGTACTAAATTTTATTTTATTAATTTTTATAGATTAATATTAAATTTCATATTAAAAATCAGAAGTATATAAATTTGAACAAAAAATTATTTGGAAAATGAAGTATAGTGCTACAAACTTAAAAATAACGTTAAAACCAAATTTAAAGCAAGATGAATATATGGGGATAATAAATACATCAATTAGGTACACTTTAGACCAAGCCTTACAGGATCTTATTAAATCTCCCCGAAATCCGGTTCAGCCACTCAAATTTCTGGGATGTGCTGGTTTTTATTTACAAAAACATTGACATCTCAAACAATTGACGTGAAGGTTGAACAAGAATAGAATCAGAAACTCGCCCAACTCAATCCTGATATAATGGTGAGTGAATATCTAGGAAGCTATTCCAGGGATCAGTACTAATGTTTTAACAGAATTCTGTCTATAATCACGCGGTGAAGCAGATCAGTTCTTTAAGGAAAGATCTTGCACAATTTGAATCAAATATACCAACAGCTCCATTATCATTACTAGGTAAGTAACCACAGTAAGTAACTACGAGATCCATTTTAACTAACATGTATAATACAGGAACAATTGCTGCTACTTTAACCACATTATCTAAAACAATAAACGATTATGAAAATTTCGCTAAAAATGAAACTATACCAGAAAAACAAGAAAAGGCTAAAGTAAGATTACAAAATTTTAGAAACGATATAGAGGAAGCTCGTTCCAAATTCCAGGAATTGAAAAGAAAAAGGGATGAATCATCAGAAGAAGCTAATAGATCAGAATTATTAAATCGTCGTCCTCATCATACAGGTGCAGGGCAAGGTACAAATACTGCTAATCCATTTGATTCTGAAACTTCAAAAAGTAGTGGTTCAGGACTTTCATATACCCAGGGGATGCATAAAGAAAGAGATGTACTTTCAAGAGGAAACCAACAATTAGATGAGATTTTAGAAATGGGTAGAGGCGCTTATGAAGAATTAGTTTCATCAAATGAAACTCTACGAAAATTTCAAGAAAAAATTACAGGTTCTTTGATGACTTTAGGTGTTTCACAAGAAACTATTAGAAGTGTTGAACGAAGAGCATTTCAAGATAAATGGATTTTTTACGGTGGTGCATTTTTCATGTTTGTGATATTTTACTACACTTTAAAATGGGTTGGAAGCTAATAAAACAAAAACACTATATTTATTATCCCGATTCAATAACTATGTACACTAATTTTTCATTTAATGACCTATTTCTTGTAAAAAATAGCACTTCCAGTACCGTTTGCCACTATTTCTTGATTCTTATTCAATTGTAATCTATTCATAAATGTTAAATCCTTGTAAGTATCCACGGTAAAGTTTGGTTCAATCAAAGCAGGAGGAGTTGTTGGTTTTGGAATTCTATTTTTTTTACCATTACCTAATTGTCCATTATCATTACCACCCCAATATAAGACATCATTGTTTGCCAACTTAATAAAAGTATGATCTTGACCAGTTGTCCATGATTCCACTTTAATTTTCTCTAATAATTTAGTATCCTCATTAAAATCTTCAAATTTACTCAATTCTTTTATTTTAACAGGATCAAATTGTGCATGAACATAATGACCATTCCCAATTTGTCCTTTCAGATTACTACCAAATCCAACAGTGAATGAATCAATTTGCCCATCGTCTTCTAATTTTTGTTGTGTTTTGGAACCTCTAACTAATTTAAACATTTTGACTGGATTTATAACACAAAAACTTGTATCACCACCAGCATTAATATCCACGACTTCAGCGAATTGATCTCTCTTAACGTGTTTACCAAACAATTCAATCTTTTTAGGAATTGAAATGAATTCTGAATCATAATTCACAGGTTGTCCTAATTGACCAAAAGTATTTTGACCAAATGAATAAACTTCACCATTCGAATCTAATGCTAATGTGTGATAATTACCCACTGCGATTTTTTGAATGAAACGTGGTTCAATACGATCAACTCTACCTTTTTGGTTTTTTTCAATTGAATTATTTAGTAAAGAAATTTCATGTAATGTGTTTGGGAAAGGTGGTTTACTAAATTGTGAAAATTCAGGGATACCAAATTGTCCTTGAGATTTTTTCAATTGTTTAAAACCAGTAGCTGATGCAAATGTTCTACCTTTATCAGTTAAGACGATTAAATGATTTTTACCAGTTTTAAAATCTTTGATTTTTTCACCGTTTTCAAAGGCATCTAACGAAATCTTGTTATAAGGTTTGGTGTACTTAGTTAATAACCATGAACGTTGTGTTAATCCATTGAAAGTACCTTGTAACTTGGCACTTTCTGGGATGACCAACAATTCATTCTTTTTATTTAATGCATAAATAGCACCATTGGAGATCTTTGCCATTTTCAACCCTTCACCTTTGATAGTATATTCAGGATCATGAGCATTAGGTTTGAAACCTTTTCCCCATTGAATCAAGTCACCTTTTGGATCAATAGCTAATGCAGAATTTTCACCAATTGTTACACTTTTCAAATATTTCCCATCAAACCATGGATGTCTTATTGGCCATTTCGTATCTGGCTCTTTCTCACCTGTGATCTTGTTTGTGTTTTCACCCCAAATGTATAAACCAGGTACGGAACTATCGTTTGGATTTTTAATCACTGGTAAATCCACTGTTGTCTTCTTCTTTTTAGGTGGTTCAAATTCAGTAGCGTTAAGATCTGTACCATTATAAAAATTATACCACCATATCTTAACGTTTGGATATTTTTGATATAATTCAAACCCACCAAATAATGCAGCAAGAACTAAGACACCTTGGGCTAAACCTTTCATTGCTTCAGCTTTTTCATTTTGTTTCTTTATTTCTGCTTGAGAAAATTGTTCTTGCTCACCATTACCCCATGAACCTTGTTCGTTGGAAGCCAACGGATCATACTCTTCAGGATCACGTTTAGCATAATATGGTTGAGAATTCAATCTATGAGCGAATAAATCAGCATCATCAATTTGATTATTTGAAGATGGTTGTGATGATTCATGTGGTTGTGGTTTTTTATCATTAAAACGGTAACTCGAAGTATGGAATCTGGCTCTGGAGGCCTGTATCACTAGATTCCTAGCCCTGAAACCTCTAATCATCATGAACGCTACTGTTTAAACCTCTTGAATTGGCCTATAACAACTGTTTCAATTGTAAGCTTTCCACAGCTTCAACTATAAAAAAAATTCTGGACCGTGAAGTAGTGGCCGTTCCCAGAAAAATGGCGGAAAGAAGCTATGAGCGAAGACGAGACAAAAATATTGGACAACAACAGCATTTAAAAATACTTCACCATTATATTCAACTATATTTGGTGCTGTAAAGATACCATAAGCACACAATGATGATAAGTAGAATAGGGATACGGAATTTTTCATATTGCAGACCTTCCAGAGCTGTCCATTTTGATACTAGAAAGTTTGTCTTACAATTACAAAATGAAGGTTTGTCACCAAATCAAAGTGAAGGAGTTGTTAGGATTGTGTCACAAGCATTAGCAGATGGTGTTAATTCTATTGGTTCAACATTGGTGACCAAGGAAACATTATCTAAGATGACATATCAACAAAAAGTTGATTTTGCTAAACTACGTGGTGAATTACAAACTATTGATCGTTCAGAATTTACAGCAATACAAAGTGAAACTGAAAGATTAAGAACTGATTTAGAAAGATTAAGAACAAGAATTAGAGAAGAAATTACTAAATCTAATGCTGGTGTTAGATTAGATTTAAATTTGGAGAAGGGAAGAATAAGAGAAGAAGGTTCACAACATGAATCTCATATTAGTGAAATTAATACCCGTATTGATCAAGAAGTTGCAAATATGAAGATGCAAATTGATGGTGTCAAGACCCAGGTTATGCAATGGTTGATTGGTGTTTGTACTGGTACTTTCGCCCTAGTATTGGCATACGTTAGATTATTAACTTAGAGATAAGAAAAAAATTAAAAATACATGGATAATTGGATATTATTAAATCAACGTAGTTATTAAAAATCTATTTATTGTTCAACTTGTTAGTGGTGGATGATTTAAAAGAATAATTCTTTTAAGATTCTAGCAGTGTCATCTGGAGAGTTAACAGCATGACCGATAGTTCTTTTATCTTCATAAATTTCATAATCATTACCACCTTTATAAGATTTATCACCAAAGAAATGAATTTCTTTAAAACCTTCTTTTTCAACATGTTGTAAGGCATAAGTTTTATCCCAACCAGTTGGGAAAACATCAAATGAGATTTGACCACCAATTGAATAAGTTAATGCAATATCTGGGAATTTTTCTTTTAAAGCATCAACAAATTTTTCTCTAATTTTGTGAACTTTATCATATTGTTCAAATTCGGTACGTTCTTCAGTTGAAGCATTTCTACCAATTGGAGAAACGTTAATCATACCATTTCTGAATTCAATGAAAGTACCACGTCTTTTTGGTAAATCAATGTTTGATAAGTAACCTAAAATGAATTTTGCTAATTCATTATATTTTTCTTCACCAATCCAACCAATGAATGATTGAGAAGCTAATTTTTCACCCAATTTATAAGCAGTTAACCCATTTTCTGAGAAACAATAATCATATTCATTCAAAACATTTGGACCTAATTGTTCAACTTGTTTTTGTAAATCTGAACCACCGACAAAACCAATAACAACTTTTTTTCTTAAATCTGCTAACAATTGTTTTAATTCTGGTGAGATGGTTAATCTAGCTGGGGTTAAGGTACCATCAACGTCGAATAAGACTAATGTTTCTGGCTTTTCTCTATCTTGGAAGGACATGTTTAAATAAGATGGTTTTGTTGTAAGGACTACGTTCAAAGAGCAGAATTACTAGTTGTTGTTGACGTGTTTACGTTTTGAGATTTCGCTTTATTTTTATACTCAACGTGGTTTTTTTTTTTTTTTTTTTAAAGTTTTTGAGATTTTCCATTGATTGGACAATTTAACGCGTGTTTGTTCGAAACTTGGACAGGATGCTGGAATTTGCGTGGATGAAATGGTGATTTATGGGTGAGAGCTGAGTGAGTATTGATAACATTGTGGTGGTTAATGTATTTAACACAATACTCTCCTTCACCACGTCTTTCCAGCACTTTCCAGTGAGTATGGCTGAGGAATTTTGGACCTTTGGCTCAACTTTGACAGAAATCTGCAATCTGAGAAAAATGCACGAAGACAGGAATTAAGCACATTTGAATGACAAAAATATGGATAAAGAGCTGGATTACTGATGTAGTCAGCTAAAGAGACAAACCAAAATGGATTTATCAAATCTATTCTACAAGTTTAGTGCACACTCTTCACTGTCTTTCTCGCTTTCCACTCTTTCTTATGACTCGGCTGATGGCTCTTGTACCTGAAATTGAAAATCTCTTAGGCTAAAATGAGAATAATCAGCATCAGTCTTGAACAATAACGAACGCACAAAGAGGACAGAGTGGCTTTAAATTAAAGGATAGTGAGCTACATTCAAGAGCACATCTTTTGGTAACCAATAAAATTCCACAGTTTCTTAGCTTCTTTTGAGAGAAGACAACTTTTTAGTGCCATATTTTGTGCGTGAATCAATTTTGAATATGTTTATGAGAACAATTATAACTACAAAGATATTCAAGATGATCAATTTTTCGATAATGTTTATATTTCAAGGAAACCGATGAATTGCCACATCTTGTAATTGAATTGTATGTTTTGATTTGAAGAATGAATACAAGATACGGTTTCTATACTTCATACGACTTTTTCAAAGGTGTATCAATCAGATAATGATGATAACCATTGATAGTTTTGAAACTAGTGATCAAATCTTCAACTATGTTCATTAATGACGTTCATATATAGTTGAATTGACTAAAAGATTAATAGAAGTTAAAATGCATAACTTTACTAAGAGAAGCGGATTCAAAGATAAAGAAGTGTTCAAAGTATCGAAATTCATGGACGAAAACTCAATGTTATTGAGCGCTTCGTTCAAAAAGTTGTACGATTCATGATTCTTATAATCTTCAAATAAAAATTGAAGTGAATTCATGGAGATTGGTGCTTGTATTATTTAGAAGAAGCTTAAAACTTCATACTCAATCTTTTCCCAATGTTCTCACGACAGTGTGTACATATTTTAGTAAGATTATTCAGTAAGCTTCGAACAAGACCGTTTTCAATATAAGCTTATAAATTACTGAAAGGATTTGTCTACTAAACACCTCCAAGGCTAATAACTCTCATAAACCATGGATTATATCAAAAGATCAATAACTCATATAATCCAAACTTATCACATAAACTAATATGGATGGATGTAAGTAAATTACAAAGATAACTTCGTGCTTCATTATCTGATTAGATGGATGAATATGATGGTCAATAAGGTCATTAAAATCATTTCATCAATAAAATTGTGATCTTACCAGTAATGTCGCTTTTCAATTTTGACTTCAATGTGGATTATAAATCTATTTCAACATTAAACTTTTCATTAGATAATTATTCAATTCATAGTAATAAAAATATGGAATTGAAAAGATGTCTTAGACGAACTAAATCTCCATTGAAGCTGAGGAATAGTTACGATATATATGCTTCAGATATATAAAAGAAATTATAGTGGAATGAGATTGTACTGATTTATCTACAAATCAAACTATTAATACATATAGCTTTATCCACTTTTGAACTCGAAAAGTATTTTTAACCCCTTCAACAGTTAAAAAATTACTGACTGAAATAAGAAATAGAATGGAAGCAGTTACAAGAACCACCACCTTCAAATTGATGGCTTTCAATCTCATCTCAACTATTGATATAATGATGTTTTTGTACTTTGAGCATTAGTATTACTAATTCGCGGGTCTAAGTTCTCAACTTCAAGTTATCGAACTAATGAGATTAGAAAATTGCAAGATAAAGAAGAGAATAATATGAATAATTGAATGTTTGAAAACATATGATAGACCCATATTAATTGATACATTGAAAACTGTCTTTCACCCCAGGCTATACGAGTTTCAAAAAACTATATTAATATTTCCCCCTGATTACAAATCGAGTTCTACATCAACATTACCAAAGTCACATAACGTTAAAATTTATACCAATATGAATGAATAAAAAACTAAATATATATAGATAGATAATACTTTAATATGATTATTCAAACTAAATTTAAGCTTGGTATTGGTAGTTTGGGAATTGTCTTAAGTTTTCTTCTAATGGACCTTTTCTTGACAAGAATTTAACGAAAGCACCATCATCTTTAACTTCACCAGCATTTCTCTTTTCAACATATTCAGCTCTATTTAAATTAGTGAAACCCCATTTTTTAGATAAAATGATTTTTTGTTGACCTGGGAATTTATATCTAGCTCTTCTTAAACCTTCAATAGCAACTTCTTTGTTTGAATCTTTTGTTCTAACGGAGAAAATAATTTGACCGATATCAACACGAGCAGCTAAACCGTGAGGTTTACCCCAAGCACCTCTCATACCTTGTTGTAATCTATCCGCACCAGCACATGACAACATCTTGTTGATTCTTAAAACATGGAAAGGATGAACACGAACTCTTAAATGGAAAGAATCACGACCTGAGACTTTGGTAATATATTTGTTTGTACAAATACGAGCAGCTTCTAAAGCTTCTGATGATAATTGTTCTAATTCATTTGAAACTAAATGAATACATAATGGGAATTCATCAACAGTAGCCTTCTTTCTACCTAAATCATAGATACGGATTTTTGAGTCTGGGACAGCTCTGTTGTATCTAGATTTTGGGAATGGTTTGTTCTTTTGGTATCTGTAACATCTAGCTGGACGACGAGCCATTTTGAAATGATTTGTTGTTGATGTTTGATATTAAACAATTATAGTTGTTGTAGTTGTTGAAGTGAAAAAATTGTTTGGATATATAAAAAGCTGTGGATTATGCGAGTGTCCGGGTAAAAAACAGCATTTGTCTGACAAATCGCCACTGAGAAAAAATTCGCGAACTCCGTTTGGATTTGTCAGATTTGAATTGTTTGCTTTGAGAAAACAAAGTGACTGTTTTAGAAATGAAGTGGTGTTGGGGTGGAGTGCTAAAAATACTTACATAATCATTAATTATGTAAGCTTAATCACTGTGATGACATAATACAATTCCAATGTTTCCTGTGCTGCACAACCATTTCCCTAAATGGCTTACAGCGATCGTATACAGAGCCATCGTGTATAATATTTCCGCATCGGGAACTCTACGTTTTAATTACTTTTATCTCATCTCAAAAAAATTTATCATGGCTTTTTTTTTTAAATATATAAAAGTATTATATTGAATAATTGATTCAACTACACAAGATTCTTATTATCCATAGATACATAAAATAATTCATCATCATGGGTAGATATTCAGTCAAGAGATATAAAACTAAAAGAAGAACAAAGGACTTAGATCTAATCTATAATGACCTTGCCACTCCAGAATCAATTCTAAAGTTAAAAGATGCTCCATTAGATGAAACTAAAATTGGTATGGGTCAATTTTATTGTATTCATTGTGCAAAATATTTTGAAAATGATCAAGCTATCCAAGCCCATTATAAATCAAAGATTCATAAACGTCGTGTAAAAGAATTAAAATTAAGACCTTATACAAATCTAGAAAGTGAAGCTGCAACAGGTACAAATTTACAAAGTTTTTTGGAATCTGTGGAAAAACATAAGGCAAGAATGGAATTGGAATCAAAACATAAAGATGAAATTGAAAAATTAGTCAAAACTGATCATCCAAAAGTTATTGGTTTGACTGATGTTGATGAAATGGAGTCATAATTTTAATTATAATGATAATTACATGAATAATAATTACATAGGTTATATATAATTTGTACATTAGTTGGGGTTTATATAATGGATTTACGGCGTATATAATTGACAAATAGTATACACTGTAGTAAACTCATACCTCACCAAAATCAAAATGTCCAACTTTTGAAGCATGATTAGTTACACCTTTTTCACCATCTGCAATATGACCACATGTTTTACATTTGACTTTAAAAGTACTGGTATTTGTAACATAACCTTTATGATTCAAACCTTCTGCCAATAATTTAGCACCTTTCAAAAAATCATTATCCTCCTTTTTAAATACTCTAGTCTCTCTACCATTTTGTTCAAATACAACAGCATCATAATGAATCCCAGTATACAATACAACAATATATTCATCACCATCTGGATTAAAACTGTCAATTCTCCCACTTTCAACATCGATACTATCTATCCTTACCCCTAAGAACATACTTAAGATTTGTAATTCGATCGCACCACCCCAACTAGTACTCTTCATTATCCAATCCACATACCGATCAACGGGTTTGCCCAATATGGCATCATTATAATTTATTGGATCAGCAAGGATATGTTGTGCAACGATTTCTCGAAGGTCTATTGAGCTGGAGGTTAGATATTTTATCGAGTCGAAAAGACAAGAATTGTTATCCTCAATTGTATGAAGTTTCACTAAGCCTGAATTAAATGGAATTGCTTTAGCTCCTTTTGGGATTGGATTTGATTTTAATTCAATCTTTTGAGTATCACTCTTTGTCACACCTTCTGTAGGGGTTGCAATTGTACTTGATTCTTCAATGATTAATTTATCACCAGCCCTAACACCAAGATCCAACAATTTATTATCAGGATCATCTAGTTCTAAATCCTTGGGAGGGAAGCCTGCTTTAATTTTAACATCTTCTTTATTGGTAATGATTTCATCTTGAAGTAATAAATCTAATAATTTATCCACAGTGGAATCATCATCTATTGAAAGGACTTGTTGTGCTTTTTTCGTAACGACTTTCAATCTCATGACTTCGCATTTATCTCTTAATGCTAATGGGGCCTAATTATCTAATTTACGTCAAATAATAGCTAGCAAAACTGAAAGTATTCAAGATTAAAGTTCGCCATCGAGACACTATTGAAATATTCCGTAATCTAGACAGATTTTATTCCAAAGCCTTATCAGTTCCGAGAACATCACATGATAGTTTTTCGATAACCTCGGAACTACTCCAATCGAAGACGTATACAGAAATGTACAATTGTAGTATCAACCACGATGATTTAGTTCATTGAAATTAAGAATTGTTTTGGAGATTCGATAAAAATAGTTGACGGTTTCAATGAAGCATCCAAAGACAATCAAGGAGCTTGTAAATGAGGCCCATAATTATGAATACTCAACAAGCGTTCCTTTGAAGATATATTTAAGAACTGCAGAGATCTTGAGTAGGCATGTATGTCATCATTTTTGTTAGACCAATGTCAAAATAAAGATACTAATAGTTATTAAGGCTGAATTGTATAAAGCTCAGGAAGCTTATAGTGATGCATATATTCTATATCTAAGGTTTTTAGAGTGAGTATTCAATCAGTTCAATAGATAAGTTATGCGTTACTAATGAGTATATAGTCTCTTAACAAATAAGATTTCCAAAAACCCACAATTGAAGAAAGGAACTCAACAATATAAAACTTACCTTTCATTATTATCAAATAAGGCACCGGATGCTTTGGAAAATGCTGAATTGATCAAACGGAAACTGGATGAAGAGATTAAAAATTATGAAAAGTATGATAAGATTAGACAAGAACAACAAGAACAACAAAGGCAAGAAGAAGAACAACAAGAGCATCAACGACAACAACCATTGGAGACAGTTCATGATGAACCAGAGGATAATAATATTGCCCAAGTAGACTTTGATGAAGAAAAATTTGCAAATAAATTGAAACAATTTCAGAAATTCCAAAATAAGAATATTAATCAATCAATAAATTCGTATCCAATCTTAGAACATATATCACCATCACCTCAAGCATTATCAAAACCTGAAACTCCAATTCCACAATTGGCACAGCATATTCCCTTATCGACAGCCCCACCACCATATGAATCAATCCCGCCAATTCCACCAAAAAAAGCCCTATCACCACCACCGTCCTTAATCCCACAACCACAACATAAATCAATTTCCCAAACAGAATCAAATAAACCATTGAAAACGGTATTTCTTCCTTCAAAACTTCCATTACAATTCTTACAAATATCATCGCAAAATTCACAAAATAACTTAGAAACATGTGGAATCTTATGTGGTTCACTTTCCTTAAATGCATTCTTCATCACTACTCTTCTCATACCATCACAAGAATCAACACCAAATACATGTCAAACATTACACGAAGAGGATATCTTTGAATATATTGACTCGAAGGATCTGTTCGTCCTAGGTTGGATACATACCCATCCTTCACAAAGTTGTTTCTTATCCTCAGTGGATTTACATACACAGAATTCTTACCAAATAATGTTACCTGAAGCTTTGGCGATAGTATGTGCTGTGAAACATGGTGAAGTTGGACAATTTAGATTGACGGATCCTCCAGGGATTGGAATCATTACGAAATGTCAAAAATCTGGGTTTCATCCTCATGAAGAATCTGGAATTTATAAACATTGTGAAAGTAAATTTGGTGGTCATGTTGTTGTAAAAGATGGATTACCTTTTGATGTTGTGGATTTGAGGAAAAAATAATTGACTTAATATAGGAGAATCTTTATGATTATTATGATGTAGCTGCTACGATAATTAAATACCCAAGAATGAATCATTTATTGTCTAAGTGAGGTTTTTAGTTGTATTTATAATTGGTGATTTCTATTCATTCCATCCTAATGAAGTTAATTCAGATCTTATTTTATCTTCAGTTTGAATTTTCAAAACTTGAGTATCTTCTAAAGTTTCACCTTGTGCTTGTTTCATCTTCAGAGCTTCAATTGCTCTTAATTTCTTCAATAAACCTCTTATTTTTTTCTCTTCTAAACTTTGAACACCTCCAGCAATTAAAGGTTCTGGAGTTGAACTTTTTTGTTGTTGTGATGATGAAGATCCAACAGATGAAGGTGGAGCAGGTGAAGATTCTTTACTTGTCTCATCAGCTTTTTTATTTTCTCTCTTCTTTCTGTTTTTAGCTGCTGATTTACTTTCTTTTTCCACTGGTTTAGGAGCACCTGGAATTGTTTTAACCCTTGATGGAGGTTGATAACTACCACCTAAATTAGAACCAATTTCTCTTTGGTATAAAGTTTGAGGACCACTTGAAGAACCTGGTGCAGAACCATTTCTTTGATGAGGAGGTCTATAAGCACCTTTTGGTTTTGTTGAAGCACCAGAACTTGCCTTTGGATGTCTATTTATATAATCTATAGCACTTTCAGTTGGTTGTGGATCATCATCTAATTTTTTCAGTGGTGGGAAAGTTTCTAAAGTACGAGGTCTCCAATTTACTGAATAAACTTCTTTAAAATCCTTATTGAAAATTAATTTACCAGTTGCATACCAAATTTTAATACCATTATCAACTCTTAATCTTGGTGAAGTTGTTGCAGTTAAAATATAACGACCATCAGGTGACCACTGACATACTGATGTATTTGATGCTTCAAATGATGAAATTTTAGTAAATTTTTGTTGACGATCATAAACATCAACAGTACCTTGTAAATTACCAAAACCTGCAACCAAGACATATCTTGCATGAGGGGAAAATAATATAGTGTTTTTTGGAGCTGGAGGTAAAGAATATATACTATTACCTCTTGCATCGAAAAAGGTAGTTTTTGCTGGCATATAACCATAAACAACACCAAATTCTCTTGCAGATGGTGACCAAGTAATATCATGAATTGGACCTTCTTTATCCAATGTAATTCTTGAATCGTAAGAACCTGCAATACCTAATAGATATAAAGTAGTTTCACCATAATAAGACTTATTTGAAGCATCAACATCAGTTGAAGCTAATGCTAATAATGCAGTACCTATGTTGTTCCATCTTAAAGTACATCTTTCAGCTTTGAAAAAAGATTTTGAAGAAACTGGTTGAGTAATTGAAGCAGTTATATTATAAACACTAACAGAAGCAGGTTTACCAGATTTTTCAGGTACAAAGACTGCAATTTTTGGATTTTTACCTGGAGATAATTTAAAATTTTGTAAATTTTCAATTTTTAAACTTGACCAAGCTGGTTTATTAAAATTTAAAGTTGAATTAACTTCATAAAATTTGATTTCATTTTTATGAGATCTTGCAATTATATTTTCATCTGCAGTAAAATCAGGTTTCCAATTTGCTTGATCTTTTGCACTATATTCACCAAATAATTTACCATCAGTTGAAGTGAAAATTTTAACATTATTTTGATAATTACCATCTTCCTTTTTGACAGGTTTTTCCCAAGTACAAATATAAGAACCTTGAGGAGAAAAATGTAAATCAAAGACGTCTTTTAATTCTAATTTGTTAACAATTGAACCATCATCAGGGTTTATAATTGTGACAAAAGTTGGTTGAGTAAATGCAAAATATAACCCATTTGAAGAATACTGAGACACACGAACATCTTCTAATGTTTCTTGTTGGATTGGTATACCTTCATAAGAAGGAGTACCTTGTATAAGACCAACTTGTTTTGGAGCTCTGTAAAAGAACTGAGTTAATGCAGACATGATTCGTTAAATTTATAAAAGCTTTTGGGTAAGAAGAAGTTAAGCTTATGAAATAGAATTGAAATATGCAATATTGGTGGGGATATAAATGGAATCAAGTGATTTGAAATATCGATTTGAGAATTTAACGATGGATTAGAATGAAATGATTTATTCAAATCTGTTGATGGATCTTGAATATTCAAAACGTGATTGCACAGAAACGAAAACAATTGAAATTTAAATTTAATTTAATGAACAAGATAATCAATGATCTCTCTTGATTGGAAATAATACAGCCTAGATCTGTAGAAGTTTCTTGCAATATAACCCAAAGTTATAGATGAAATATGATTCAGACAGAATATAAATCTGTTGTTGACGTTTTGAATTGATGGGTTGTCTTTGGCATTTTGGCCAACGTCCAGTTTTTTTAAATTTTGCCTCACTGAATCGAAATCGTCGGAGCGGTGTTTGGATGTTGTTTATAATTCAATTTGGCTTAACGCGTTAAATTGGAAAATCGCGAATTTGATTTCCATTAATTGTTTATTGCAAAATTACAATTATTACAACTATTACAATTGATGTTGATTTGACAAAGCACTCATGAAATCTTGCTTTATGACATTGAGGATGATATGATAGAGCCTGTGATTATTTGCTACGGATATTATATATTTCCTGGAGAGGTGATGGGCTGTATATAAGCTCAGTTGAAAAATGAGTGAGTAATGTTGGCAATTTGCGATTTTTTTGATCGTGATATTATACGATATTGGTATTATTCCAAATCCTTTACAGTAAATTGCTTGTAAATTTTAATAAGAATTGCTTTGCAATGCTCTACGACCGGGCTTGAATTCAATCGTATACGAAAATAACGTTATGCTTTTTTTATTTGGTTCGGTGTGAAAATACTAATGTCAAGTATAAGGATTTCATGTTGTTCACTATTTTACAAAATAGTTATTATTAAGGCGTAGATTTCTATGCAGAAGATATTGTTCAGTTTTTGCAATAGTTATATTAGAGCGTTGATAGTCATAAGAAAGACTGGACTGAAGTACAAACCATCATATTATTAATATTGTGCAGTTAATCATATTAATCATTTCACAGGATGTTCTTCTACCCACATCCACTCGATAGACCTATTTATATAACTTTCTTAAGTGTTTAAGTCTACATGAAGTGTAATTATTACCTACATTATTGAATCCCTGTACTTTCTCAAATCAAAAGCCTTAGTATGAAGAATTTGTTTGAAGTTCAGATATAGATAGTCAGACTAAATCCTGATGTTTTCTTACATATGGTTAAATACTTGAAGCATATAAATTATTTTAAAGAATATTTGATATAAAATATACCATTTGATAAGAAGCTCCATGAAGACATGTAGCCAAGATCATCAAATGTTGGTACCTAAGCTTAGAAGACATACTCTACCAAGACATAGGAAACCGGAGTCTTGGACTCTAGTTGGATTCTACCACTCATATCACCGATACATATAATTTAACCACAAGATCAACTATGTCAACTACTACAATGAGTGAATACATATAGCGTAGAGTCCAGAACTTCAAAATATTATAATAGATAGTTTATTCATTGATAACAACCTGTCAAAACTCATACAGCCGAGTACTACATAAGACAAAAAATGAACAAGGTTTTTGGTTGCAGTGAATACCCAATATAGCTTGTAACTTTAACTTAACCAACATCAATGGTGAAAGGAAACTGAAGTTTATGTACAAGATGTCCTTGGAAATCCGTGTTATCAATCACTCCATTTTCACATTTGGAACGTAGGAACTTACTTGATAGGATGTTTATTATTACAATATTTAGATTACTGGTTCATGATTCATGAAATCAAAGTCTCTTCTCATCATGATCGACAATTGTGTACATTTTACTGTATTTGTGTTTTTTCTTTCGCTAACGAGAAAACAGGAGAGAGGTAAAACAATTGGAAAACCAATGAGATGGGATGATACAGTGATTCAGGGACAATCAAAAGATAGTGATCCCATCAAGCTGTCTGAATTTTAAAGTCTGAGCTATTAAATGTATGGCCTTGGTTCATGGACGTTTGTATACTTTTGATGGTAATTCTAGAGTTGAAAGTTGGAAGTGTGTGTTTTGGATTTGTGTTTGATCTGTATCAAATCTTGAGTAATCACTTTCCCTCTTTTAAGTCTGATTTGTATATAGTGTACCTAGATTCAATGAAGATTTAAAAGTTGTAATAAAATATATTGGAATTTGGAGTACATTAAAGTGATTAGCTTATAAAGTCCCCTTGTAAATAAACTAACTTGTACAAGCATTATACCACTTTTTTCCCCCCTTAGTTCAGATATTATTAGTCAAACTTATGAAAATGTGGTACAACAACTCATTTAATCAAAATTAAAGGCTGATTAGTGTACTGAACATTCAAATTAATTAAAGATGTCTTCAAATGATACTCGTAATTACATGAAAAGGAAAGGATGGTCTATGAATAGAACGGACATTTTAAGTTGTAGCTTTAACTAGCTATCAAGTGCTTCAACTACCGTTGTTGGGTTTAATTAGTTGTAGTTCAGGTTTGAATAATTGACATTTCAATAACAACTAGTCAACCGCCTCTTCAAATTTAGTTTCTTTTCCGACTTAGGACGATTTTATTTCCTTAAATTAGATACAAGAAGCTTATGTGAAAACACGAATATTTTTGGTCAAATGTCAGATATAAATGTCTCATTTAAATAAAGAACCAAAGAGTCCAGAATTAACAATCGAATGAGCCCTGAATTTTGAGAAGTTGGTGTCTTTTTCATTATCTTGTGCATGAGCGAATTCGTAACGATTCTTGTAAAATGTTGTTCCAACCTGAACAAATAAGAATGAGACGTATATATGATATTTTTGATGGGATTGATTTACCTTTTGCTATTTGACAATTTGAGGTGATCTTTAGATCCCGAAAGGGTTAAATTCAAAGTTTAAAATGGATCAAATGGATCAAATGGATCAAATTGGGATTTATATAAAAAGAATAGACGTGGATCCGAATTGAACTGCCTACAATAAGAACATCAACAACAAGGTTAAAACCAGTTGACCTATGTAGTTAATTTGTCACTTCAAATAATACACTCTTCACATTAATTCTCGATGAGTCGTCAAATATCCGTGTACAAATTGAGATTCTATCTTGTTACACAAAAACATTAATCAATTTCAAAAGGGTTGTCCCAAATGTCCTGTTTCTTTCTGTACCCAATCGTCCAATTTGTCCCAGATCAGAAACCTTATGTGTGATGAATAGCGGCAAGTCGGGCCTCGAGTGCTTCCCGGACCAGAAGAGGAACTGTCTTTTTTGAAACGGGCTCAGCGTGTCGTGGACCAGGGCGAGGCCTAAAAATAGCGCACTCACAGTGTTGAATTGCATTAGTGCCTTTGCAAAGCAAGCGCGTCTCTTACATAAGCAGCATAGTGAAAAGCAACGGGTCGGAATTCTTCTCAGCTGTCCCCAAATGTCCCCAAATGTCTCCAGATGTCCCCTGTCTCACTCGTTAATTTATTTTGTTGCTGCGGAAATCAATTAAAAATGTCCAAAATTTCACTAACAAACAAACCGTCGTCGCTTGTTTCAAATTCAAATCAATCCCAAAATTCTCGTGATTCTTTTTTTTTTTTTTATTTATCAGACTTGTTGATTCCTTTGACTTGTTCGAAAATAAATTTATACTCTTAAACTTGTACCTTTTCTTACAACAAATACTAAACTCTTTTAAACAAAAAGTTGCTTTATATATTGCTTATATTGTTCAACTAGTTTCCATATTCCGATTTGATTAGAAATTTTTAAAGAATAGATATCACACATCCATTCCTAAATTTCTTGTGTTTTGCATAGATTTCTATTTTAGTTGATCTGGATTAAATTATACTGATATTTCCTAAAGGATAGACGTATTTTATTTCAGAACAACATTTTATTAAAGAAAGAATCTTGCAATCATTAAATTTCCAATCAAAGATTAAAAACTAGTTTCACATTATCATACATTCGCTATATTAAATTAAGTGATATTGAGGTTATTTTCATTTGTCGTTAATTCATTCACTTTTTGTTTTTTTTTGTTCCTGGATTCCTAATTTTTTTTTTTTTTTTGATTTGAGAATATAAATTAATCCAAACTGGATATATAAAATCAAAGAGAGAAGAATTATAAAGTTGTTATCTACAGAATCTTTTGTTCAAGTTACTACTTTATTTTCAATCAAAGGAGTTTTTAGTTGTGGGTCATTCCAGTTTCTTCTTTCCGCCCGTTACTCGTTCAGGAACCAAGGACTTTTTTGATCGTTATTAACAGTGAGTATTTTTTTTTGTTGTTTTTTTAGAAGTTTGAAGATTATTGCAGTTGGTTGAGTTGAAATCAGATTTATACAGAGCGGTTAGAGCATTGAATCTGATATATTGTTGTACATTATCGTTTGTTTAGTGCAATTCTGTTGTTTGTTTGTGGATTTTGTTTGTTGTCTTGCGTTCGGTTTTCAGAATTCAGACTCAGCAGCATTGCCTTTTCGGCTTTTCACGATTTCACACCAAAAATCGTTAGTTCCGAACTTGTGGAAAATTTTGCTGCTGACGGACGCGCTTTAAGGAAGTTTTTTTCTCTTTGGGTAATTTGGACTGATTTGAAGCTGATCTCCTGGATCAATTTTTTGAAACGCCAAAACTGAAAACTGAAAACTCAACCATCAACCAACTCTTTCTTTCTTCTATTCACATCCAAACCCACTGTTCATTGGTACTAACTTGTCTGGTTATAGATCATGTCGTATAACAACGATCACAACCAACAATATTATGATCAGCAAGGTCAATATAATCAACAATATGAAGACCAATATGCTGATCAATACAATCAACAATATGAGGATCCAAATGGTCAAGAACCTTATTATCAAGATGGATACCATGCCTCTCAAGAAGGTTTAAACACTGGTGAATATTATGATCCTCAAAATGATGCTTCATATTATTCTCAAGGTTATGATCCAGCTACTGGTGCTGCTTATGATCAAGGTTATAATCAAGATGCTTATTATGATCAACCAAGAGGTGGTGCTAATGATCATGAAGCTTTTTCAGATTTTAGTTATGGTGCCCCAAATGCCCCAGGTACTCCAGGTTATGATTCTTATGGTACTCAATATACTCCTTCACAAATGAGTTATGGTGATCCAAGATCTTCAGGTGCTTCAACTCCAATTTATGGTTCAAATGGTGCATTTGATCCTTCTTCAATTGCTGTTGCCTTACCAAATGAACCATACCCTGCTTGGACTGCTGATCAACAAGCTCCAATTGCTATTGAACAAATTGAAGATGTCTTTATTGATTTAACAAATAGATTTGGGTTCCAAAGAGATTCCATGAGAAATATGTTTGATCATTTCATGACTTTATTAGATTCAAGATCTTCAAGAATGTCACCAGCTCAAGCTTTATTATCTTTACATGCTGATTATATTGGTGGTGATACTGCCAATTATAAAAAATGGTATTTTGCAGCTCAATTAGATTTAGATGATGAAGTTGGTTTTAGAAATATGAACTTGGGTAAATTATCAAGAAAAGCTAGAAAAGCTAAAAAGAAATCTAAGAAGGCTAGAAAAGCTGTTGAAGAACATGGAACTGAAAATACTGAAGAAACTTTGAATGCTTTAGAAGGTGATAATTCTTTAGAAGCTGCTGATTATAGATGGAAAGCTAAAATGAATAGTTTAACTCCAATTGAACGTGTTCGTCATGTTGCTTTATATTTATTATGTTGGGGTGAAGCTAATCAAGTTAGATTTACTTCAGAATGTTTATGTTTCATCTATAAGTGTGCTTTAGATTATTTAGAATCTCCAGCTTGTCAACAAAGAGTTGAACCAGTTCCAGAAGGTGATTATTTAAACAGAGTTATTACACCAGTTTATCGTTTCTTGAGAGCTCAAGTTTACGAAGTTGTTGATGGTCGTTACGTTAAACGTGAACGTGATCATAATAAAGTTATTGGTTATGATGATGTAAATCAATTATTTTGGTATCCAGAAGGTATTGCTAAGATTGTTTTTGAAGATGGTTCAAGATTAGTTGATTTAGCACCTGAAGAACGTTATGTTAGATTAGGTGAAGTTTCTTGGGATATGGTTTTCTTTAAAACTTACAAAGAAATTAGAACTTGGTTCCATCTTGTCACAAATTTCAATCGTATTTGGATTATTCATGGTTCATTATATTGGATGTACATGGCTTATAACTCTCCAACCTTGTATACCAAGAATTATCAACAATTGGTTAATAATCAACCAGTTCCAGCTTATAGATGGGCTTCTGCTGCTTTAGCTGGTACTTTAGCTTCATTTATTCAAATTCTTGCCACCATTTGTGAATGGTGTTTTGTTCCAAGAAATTGGGCTGGTGCTCAACATTTATCTCGTCGTTTCTGGTTTTTGATTTTAATTTTCATTGTTAATTTAGGTCCAATTGTCTTTGTCTTTATTTATGATCCATTGATGGTTTATTCAAAAGCTGCATTGATTGTTTCAATTATTATGTTCTTTGTTGCAATTGCTACAATCTTATTCTTTGCAGTTATGCCATTAGGTGGATTATTTACATCTTATATGAAGGGTTCAACAAGAAAATATGTTGCTTCACAAACTTTTACTGCTTCTTTTGCATCATTAAGTGGTTTGGATATGTGGATGTCCTATTTATTATGGACCATTATTTTCTTTGCTAAATTCATTGAATCTTATTTCTTCTTGATTTTATCATTAAGAGATCCAATTCGTATTTTATCCACTATGGAAATGACAAGATGTGTTGGTGAATACTGGTGGGGTAATGTCTTGTGTAAACAACAAGCAAGAATTACTTTAGGTTTAATGTACTTGACAGATTTGATTTTATTCTTCTTGGATACTTATATGTGGTACATTGTTTGTAACTGTGTTTTCTCAGTTGGTCGTTCATTCTATTTAGGTATTTCAATTTTAACTCCTTGGAGAAATATTTTCACAAGATTACCAAAGAGAATTTATTCCAAGATTTTAGCAACAACTGATATGGAAATTAAATATAAACCAAAAGTTTTAATTTCTCAAGTTTGGAATGCTATTGTTATTTCAATGTACAGAGAACATTTGTTAGCTATTGATCATGTTCAAAAATTATTATATCATCAAGTTCCATCAGAAGTTGAAGGTAAAAGAACTTTAAGAGCTCCAACTTTCTTTGTTTCTCAAGATGATAACAATTTTGAAACTGAATATTTCCCAAGAAATTCTGAAGCTGAACGTCGTATTTCTTTCTTTGCTCAATCATTAGCTACTCCAATTCCTGAACCATTACCTGTTGATAACATGCCAACTTTTACCGTTATGACTCCTCATTATTCTGAAAAAATTTTGTTATCATTAAGAGAAATTATCAGAGAAGATGATCAATTCTCACGTGTTACATTATTAGAATATTTGAAACAATTACACCCTGTTGAATGGGACTGTTTTGTTAAAGATACTAAGATTTTAGCCGAAGAAACCGCTGCATATGAAAATAATGGTGAAGATGAAAAAGATGAAAATGGATTAAAATCTAAAATTGATGATTTACCATTTTACTGTATTGGTTTCAAATCTGCTGCTCCAGAATATACTTTACGTACTCGTATTTGGGCTTCATTAAGATCTCAAACTTTATACCGTACTGTTTCAGGTTTTATGAATTATGCTAGAGCTATTAAATTATTATACAGAGTTGAAAACCCAGAAATCGTTCAAATGTTTGGTGGTAATGCTGAAGGTTTAGAAAGAGAATTAGAAAAAATGGCTAGAAGAAAATTCAAATTTGTTGTTTCTATGCAAAGATTAACTAAATTTAAACCTGAAGAATTGGAAAATGCTGAATTTTTGTTAAGAGCTTACCCAGATTTACAAATTGCTTACTTGGATGAAGAACCTCCATTAAACGAAGGTGAAGAACCAAGAATTTACTCTGCTTTAATTGATGGTCATTGTGAAATTTTAGAAAATGGTCGTCGTCGTCCAAAATTCAGAGTTCAATTATCTGGTAATCCTATTTTAGGTGATGGTAAATCTGATAATCAAAATCATGCTTTAATTTTCTACCGTGGTGAATATATTCAATTAATTGATGCCAATCAAGATAATTATTTGGAAGAATGTTTGAAAATTAGATCTGTTTTAGCTGAATTTGAGGAAATGAATGTGGAACAAGTTAACCCTTACGCTCCTGGTTTAAGATTTGAAGAACAAAATAAGAACCATCCTGTTGCCATTGTCGGTGCAAGAGAATATATTTTCTCTGAAAATTCAGGTGTTTTAGGTGATGTTGCCGCAGGTAAAGAACAAACATTCGGTACATTATTTGCAAGAACTTTATCTCAAATTGGTGGTAAATTACATTATGGTCATCCTGATTTTGTTAATGCTACATATATGACTACAAGAGGTGGTGTTTCTAAAGCACAAAAAGGTTTACATTTGAATGAAGATATTTATGCTGGTATGACTGCTGTTTGTCGTGGTGGTCGTATTAAACATTCTGAATATTTCCAATGTGGTAAAGGTAGAGATTTAGGTTTTGGTTCAATTTTGAATTTCACAACCAAGATTGGTGCTGGTATGGGTGAACAAATGTTGTCTCGTGAATACTACTATTTGGGTACTCAATTACCATTGGATAGATTCTTGTCTTTCTACTATGCTCATGCTGGTTTCCATATTAACAATCTGTTTATTCAATTATCATTACAAGTTTTCATTTTAACTTTAGTTAATTTGAACTCTTTAGCTCATGAATCTATTATGTGTTCTTATGATAGAAATAAACCAGTCACAGATATTTTATATCCAATTGGTTGTTACAATTTAGCACCAGCTATTGATTGGGTTAGACGTTATACTTTATCCATTTTTATTGTTTTCTTCATTTCTTTCATTCCAATTGTTGTTCAAGAATTGATTGAACGTGGTGTTTGGAAAGCTACTCAAAGATTCTTCCGTCATTTGTTATCATTATCTCCAATGTTTGAAGTTTTTGTTGGTCAAATTTATTCATCATCATTATTAAATGATTTATCTGTTGGTGGTGCTCGTTATATTTCAACTGGTCGTGGTTTTGCTACTGCCCGTATTCCATTCTCTGTCTTGTATTCAAGATTTGCTGGTTCAGCTATCTATATGGGTGCTAGATGTATGATCATGATTTTATTCGGTACTGTTTCACATTGGCAACCAGCTCTATTATGGTTCTGGGCTTCATTATCTTCATTGATGTTTTCACCATTTATCTTTAACCCTCATCAATTTGCTTGGGAAGATTTCTTTATTGATTATAGAGATTTCATTAGATGGTTATCAAGAGGTAATAACAAATGGCACAGAAATTCATGGATTGGTTACGTTCGTTTATCAAGATCTCGTATCACTGGTTTCAAACGTAAGGTCCTTGGTGTTGAATCAGAAAAAGCTGCTGGTGATGCTTCAAGAGCTCATCGTACCAATATCTTGTTTGCTGAAGTTTTCCCAACAGCTATTTATGCAGCTGGTTGTTTTGTTGCCTTCACTTTTATCAATGCTCAAAATGGTGTTCATGATGTTGATCCAGTTAACTCTTGTTTACGTGTTGTTATCTGTACATTAGCTCCAATTGCAATTGATCTAGGTGTTTTATTCTTGTGCTTGGGTTTATCATGTTGTTCAGGTCCATTATTTGGTATGTGTTGTAAGAAGACTGGTGCAGTTATGGCTGGTTTCGCTCATGGTGTTGCTGTTATTGTCCATATCATATTCTTCATCGTTATGTGGGTCTTGGAAGGTTTCAATTTCACTAGAATGTTGATTGGTGTTATTACTTGTATCTACTGTCAAAGATTGGTCTTCAAATTAATGACTGCATTGATGTTGACTCGTGAATTTAAGAGTGATAATGCAAACACTGCTTTCTGGACTGGTAAGTGGTATGGTAAAGGTATGGGTTGGGCTGCTTTATCTCAACCAGGTAGAGAAATTGTCGCTAAAGTTGTTGAATTATCTGAATTCGCCGCTGATTTCGTCTTAGGTCATATTATCTTATTTGTTCAATTCCCATTAGTTTTGATTCCATTGATGGATAGATGGCATTCAGTTATGTTGTTCTGGTTGAAACCATCCAGACAAATCCGTCCACCAATCTACTCATTGAAACAATCACGTTTACGTAAACGTATGGTCAGAAAATACCTTTCATTATACTTGTTGGTTTTGGTTATCTTTGCTGCTTGTATTATTGGACCAGCTGTTGCTGCTAGTCATGTTCCAGAAACTATCGGTTCATCATTAACTGGTACTTTTGCTAACTTGGTCCAACCAAGACATCAAGATAACAATGATACTGGTCCAGCTTCTGCTACTTTCTCAGGTTACTACTTTACATCAACTCCATCATTATCAACTTGGTCTACAAAGGCTTAAGCTCTGACGATTCATACAAATTATTAAAACAAAATATTTTACATTCATGTATAGTAGCGCTGTGAAAGGGGAAAGGTTTCACAAAAATGGAAACTTTTAAATTTCAATGATGGTTTACCTTTTTATTATTATATTTGATAAGGTTGTGGATTTATCATTGTTGATTTCCATTTTTTCATATTATTTTCTTTCTGATCAATTGCGTTTGTGATTGATTCTCTATTTTTTATTTACTTTTATATTTCTTTTGTGTATGATACAATATATTTTTATTTTGGACTATTTACGTCTTTGTGGTTTTGTGTAATGTAATGCGAAGAAATCTCAATTATAGAAATTTCAATTGCAAAGGAACTTTTTTTGTTGTTATTCTTTGTGGAGGCTTTGTCACATTAAAATAAAGTGATAATATTATTCTTTTGGCTACTTAAAGACCAGTTCCTTCATATTATTGATCCATAAATATGCTTTCAATCAATACTTTTGCCCTGCGTCTGATTTTATTGTCATTATCATTAACGTCAACATTCGCGAACTTGATTGATGCAGAACTTTCATCAACATCAGCCACAAACACTTCCACGATTAATGACTTGAACAACCTACAAACTGCACAAGATGGCAATAACGTCCCAAGTGGTTTAGAGTCTAGCAAAAGTGATGGTAGTGAAAATAATTTGGCTCCTATTGTTGCTTATGGTAACAAATTTTTCAATTCAGAAGATGGCAAGCAGTTCTTTATCAAAGGTATAGCTTATCAACCAAGTAAAGCCGCTGGTGATATTATTGCAATGGATACTGGAAATGTCAAGTTTATTGATCCATTGGCTGAACCAGAGATTTGTCTTAGAGATCTTCCTTATTTACAAAAGTTGGGTGTTAATACAGTCCGTGTTTATTCCATCGATACAGATAAAGATCATGATGTTTGTTTTGAAGCTTTTGCTAGAGCTGGTATTTACGTAATTTCAGATTTAAGTGAGCCAGATGTTTCAGTTGTAAGAAATTCACCAACATGGGATACTACAATCTTGGATAGGTACACAAGAGTTGTTGACGCTTTACACAAATACCCAAACTTGTTAGGATTCTTTGCCGGTAATGAAGTTACCAATGATAGAACTAATACATTTGCATCTCCATTTGTTAAATCTTCAATCAGAGACGTCAAAGAATACATTAAATCTAAAGACTACAGAAAAATCCCAGTTGGCTATTCTACAAATGATGACGCTGAAACCAGAGCTAATGTTGCTGATTTCTTTGCTTGTGGTGATGTTACAGCTGATTTCTATGGTATCAACATGTATGAATGGTGTGGACATTCTACATATTGGGCTAGTGGTTATAAAGAAAGGACTGAAGAGTTCAAAAATTACCCAGTTCCAATCTTTTTTTCAGAATTTGGTTGTAATACTAATAGACCACGTCCTTTCACTGAAGTTGAAGCTCTTTATAGTCGTTTGATGACTCCCGTTTGGTCTGGTGGTATTGCATATATGTATTTCGAAGAACCAAATCAATACGGTGTAGTCAAGATTTCAAATGGTGAAGTTGAAGAATTGGAAGATTTTTCTTATCTTGAAAAACAATTTAAAGATGCTGATCCACAAGGTGCATTATTAGATGAATATAAAGCTGTTTTTAAAGCATCAAAATCACCAAATTGTCCATCCTCAAGTAAGTTCTGGGAAGCTTCTGCAGACTTACCACACTCTCCGGATAATTCAAAATGTGACTGTATGGAAAGCTCATTACATTGTGGCTTATCATCATATGTCAAGACTAATAATTTGACTTCAATTTTTGATTATGCTTGCAATATTGTTGATTGTGAAGCTATTAAAGGAGATGGGAAATCAGGCTCTTATGGTTTTTTCTCAGATTGTTCCGCTAGACAAAAAGCATCATACGTCATTAATGAAGTTTTCTTAAGTATTGGTGGTAAACCAAATCAGTGTGACTTTGATGGTGTTGCAAAATTAAATAGCAGAGTTTCAAGTCAACAAGAATTAGAAAGTGTTATTACCTTGAGTGGTGATTCATGCCTGTCTATCATCAAGGCAAACGACGCTAAAAAGATGCAACTGAAAAGCAAAGTTGTCAATGGTGCGCCAGGTTCATATAGAAATAGTACAGCTTCCAGTAGTGGGAATAGAACAATTAAAGGTCATGAAAGTTCAGGTTCTCAGATTAAGTTCTATGAAAATATGAATTTGATTATTCTGATCTCATCAATTTGGCTTATTGCATTGTTGTGCTTAGACTTTTGATTGAACAAGCTGAGCATAGTTATACACTAAATTCACATTTCAATATTACTAGAAATTACAATTATTATTTGAATATGAATATATATTGATGGATATTTTTATATTATATGTATGTTTTCTTTGTAGAAGTCGTAAGAGATCAATTGATATCAATTACATTTAGTTGTAATGCATCACTACTTTTTATTTCAATTAGTAGCTTTGAATGTCGTGAAATATTGGATAAATAGATATATGAATTTGTGCTTCGTTTCATCATCAAAAATATTTTATTCAGATTTTGGGCCCCATTTAACACCCAAGAATCCAGTATTTTGATCCCTTGAACCTAATAGTTTTGGTCTTGGAGGTTCAATAACATAATGTCTTTTCTCACCAGGAACATCTAAATAAATATAAGAATATTCAGGATGTAAAACATCAGCTTGAACAGTTTCTAATTGAACTGAACCATGTTTTGCACCACTTTCCACATGGAATCTCATAAATAAATGTTCTTTACCAGATTTATCAACACGTCTATTTGAAGCAATTGGACGATTTCTTGTCCATTTATTATCACTAGTTTCACCATAAGCTTTTAATCTTTTACCCTTTTCTAATTGAAGTAATTCTTGACATTTTTCATCTTTTTCAATTAAACTAACTGCTTTATTAAAAATTTGAGTATCTCCTGATGGTAGTACAATTTCTGAAACGACTAAATATATGACTAACCCAGCAAGACCAGTGGCTCCTAATACTACTGTTGTTGCAATTGCAAATGTTGAAGCTGTTTTAATTCTAGCCCATAATGGAATTTTAGGTTTCTTATTATTTGTCTTTGCATTTGGATCTGAATTTGATGAGTTTGATGATGATGATTGTGAAGATTGTGATGATTGTGAGAAAGATGATGTATTTGAAAAGTTACGTAGTATTTGATTATTGTATAAATTATGACGACGAATAATTGATTTCGTTAGGTTTTGAGTTGGAGATCTTGTTGAAGTGATGATTGATCTCTGTACTTGAGAATTAATTGATCTTGAGATCGTTGAGAACATTTTGATGAAGTATTCCTGGGGTTTGAATTGTGTGATGACTTGATGATGGAGTTTGACGACATTTTTTTTTTTTTCTTCTGACCTTTTGTTCGGTCATCGTGAAAAATGAAAAATAAATTTCGCGAAACTACAAAGTTGTATAAATTTAAATTAAACATGATACATTAAAAACCTATGAAACGAAATGAAAACCCAACTATTATACAATATTTGAATGTTTTAATCAATGATGATTGGTGACGGAAGTAAATTATAGATCCGGTTGTGCACGTTCTTCTTCTTCATCATCATTACCTATGAAATTTTCCAGGATTGCAGTATTTGGATGTAAAACATAACGCATTTTCAAATGTCTAGCAGCTTCAGATAATCTATCTTTTCTTTCATCATCAGTTTCACCATCTCTAACAGCACGAACTTCTTCACTTAAACTATCTTTAATTTTCATCAAAGTTCTTTCTTTAACTAATCTTTTAACAACTTTGAAAACAATTTCTCTTTCATTCCAATATTTAGCTTCTGTATCTAATTCATCTTCAATTTGATGTAAATAATAATCTGCAATTTCTTCTAATGTTAAAGCTTCTTCATTATTACGATCTAATTCACCAATTTTTGGAACAATAGTATGAACAATTTTAGTGAATTTTTCATATGGAATAACAATCTTCTTTTTCTTCTTTTTATCACCATGTCTATCTTCATCATGATCATGATCTACTTCTTGATTCATATTTTGATCACCTTCATGATCTTGTGAAGTCTCTTCACGTTCAGCTTCAACATTAGCTTCAGCTTGTTGAACAGCAGCTTCGCCATTATTTAAATCATCATCATCATCTTCTTCTGGAATTTCCACATCATCATGTTCCACTCTAATAATTGATTGTCTTAATAATTCATAAGCTTCTGCAACAAAAGTTGGAGTAATTTCATCAACACAGTTAGCTCTTGCAATAGCTTCACTTAATCTGATTAAAGATTCTAATTGACGGACAGTAATTCTATAAGAACTTCTACCAAAACCTTGAGCATCATCTGCTCTTAATTCTTTATATCTTTCAACAAGGAAATCTCTTGATTCTCTTGACATTTTTGGTTTAAAAGTTCTTGCATATTTAATATAACGTTGTAATTGTGTTGCAGTGAATGGAGGATTTATAGCATTATCTCTTTTCATATGTAAATCAACAATATGAGATGCTAATAAAGTATCAGTTCTTTCATTTGTATCATCTAAAACAACAAAAAATAAATCAAATCTTGACATGATTGGTGCAGTCATATTTAAATTAGCTCTTAAACCTAGTTTTCTATTATATCTACCACCGATTGGATTTGCAGCTGCTAAAATTGAAGTTCTTGCATTTAAAGTTGCATGAATACCAGCTTTTGCAATTGAAATTGTTTGTTGTTCCATAGCTTCATGAATTGCAACTTGATCTGTAACATTCATTTTATCAAATTCATCAATACAACAAATACCATTATCTGCAAGCATTAAAGCACCAGCTTCAATAGTGAATTCACCTGATTCTTCATCACGAACAACAGCAGCTGTTAAACCAGCAGCTGATGAAGCTTTACCTGATGTATAAATAGATCTTGGTGCAAAACCAACAACATATTTTAAAAATTGAGATTTTGAAGTTGATGGATCACCAACAATACAAATATTTATATCACCTCTTAAATTAATACCATCAACAGTTTTTTTATGGACACCACCAAGCATTTGTAATAATAAACCTTTTTTAACAATATCATGACCATAAACTGCAGGAGCAATTGAAGAAACTAATTTTGAATAAATATGTTCATCTTTAACCATTTCTTTTAATTCATCAATTTCTTGTCTTGTTAAACTTCCTAAGAATTTAGCTTGATCATGATCACTTGAATGATCATCATTTTCATCATCTAATTTAAATAATTTTTCTTCACCTGTAGCCATTGAAGAAACATGACAAGCTAAAAATGCAGTTTTATAAGTTAAATCTCTTGCACCTAATGCAGCTAATCCTGTAACACCAGAATTTAAACCTTCATTTCTACCACCAGCTCCACTATCTCTAATAGCACTTGGTTTAACACCTGGAATACCTAATTGAGATAAATCAGGTACTACAATTTCAGTACCAACAAATTTACATTTATCACCAGGTTTTGCTCTTTCCACTAATTCACCTCTTAAAATAATATCTAAAGTTCTAGGCATTGAACCAGTTGGAATTTCATGAGAATTTTCTTGAATTCTAACTCTTTGCCAATCAATAAATTGTGATTTTGAAATATCTAAAGACCAATAAGCTTGATTCCCACAATCTGGATTTGGACAATGAGTTGGTTCTGTATATTTGAAAACTTGTTCAACACCATCAACAACTGCTCTACAATTATCACAAGTAAATGAACCTTTAAATAATTCTGGTCTAACTTCAGAAGTTCTTGTAACTGTACCTGATATAGCTGATAATGCACCAATTTGTTCACCTCTTAATTCTCTAATTTTCAATAGATCTGGCATATTATAAAAACTTATTTGAATAATTCTTTCTAAATTATTTAAACTTGAAGATTGTGTTGAATCTGTTTCTAAATCAGTTTGTTGAGAGCTAACAATTCCATTTGATGAAGCTTCTAATAATTTAGGGACATGTCTTTTAGCTATTCTTCTAAGACCTTTTTGTAAAAATGGTAAAAATCTATAAAATTGTTCTCTAATAGCAGCGGCTAAGACACCATTTTCTCTTGTTACTAAATGATTATAATCAATATATAAAGTACTTGAATCATTAGCTTTCATTAAATTTAATTGAGCCAAATAAACTTTTCCTTGGAATTTAGCATTAATTTCTAATTCATCTTGAGTTGCATTTTCATTTGAAATTTCAATTGTAAAATCTTCTAAAAATTGTTCAAATGCTTCACGAACTTTTTCACCTGTTAAATCAACAATTTTTCTAATTGCATTCAAATTTCTTCTTCTTATTCTTTCCACTGGTATGTTTTCATCTTCTGGATTAGCATTAGCACCACCATCTTGACCAAGACCTTGTTGATTTTGAAATTCTTCAGCTTCCATATTGGCGGTTAAATCACTAAAAATATTTGAATTTGGATTACTACCATGACCAGCTAATGAAGAAGGAGGTAACGATACCGCAGGAGATGACATGATGTAATGATTGTGATAGGTGAATGGAACTATATGTAGTAGATGTAGTAGTTTTAGTATTCGTAGTAATTGTTGTTGTTATGATCGTTTTAAGTAAAAGATAAAATCTGATAATTAATGAAAATTCCCATTCGTGTTAAATAAAACGCGTCAAAAGCAAAACAAATGCAATTAATTTCCAGAAAGGGAAGCCTCGGATATTTCGTTGATATCCGAGCGCCGATCACGTGATCCATTTTATCAGTTATGAAAATACACTGTCTATTCACTCGTTGCCAATAATTTCGATCAAAGCCCTTTTGTGGCCAGTTGGACAATTGCCCCTCTAGTGCAATGGTTAGCATAGTTTTTTCCGGAGAATCTGATCCGGGTTCGATCCCCGGGAGGGGCTAAATTCTCTTTTATTACCAACAAAAAATTTTTATTTTGAGGGGCTATTGTTATTGTCATGGTTTATTAGTTATTAGTGTTTTCTTTTTTACTAGTTTTACGATAGAGATTTTAATTTGAAATTGATACGGTTGCATTTTTTTTATATACGTTGTAAGTGAATTTGGTGATATTTTTATTATTGTTGTTGAGATTTTCATTGGATCTGATCATGATGTTTTATGATATTTCGAAACCGCGAAGATTTCACAGATCTGGGATGAAGTTACACGGTGGGAAGACAAGACAAGACAATGAACTAAACCTAGACTCTAGAATTGGAAATCCATACAAGTAGTGATGTAGTTAGTATGATCTCACTTATTAATAATACCATGGTACTCCTATGCTCCGTTTAGAATTGTCCCTCTGTGTGCTACCCAATGGCTATATATGCTTCATACATGTCCAATGTCCATTTCAGATGTTGACAATAATGAATAAAGTATATTATTATATTAATGAAAAAGTTAATTAAAACATCCGAAGCCCTCGTGCCGATCACATGACACGCTGCCCTGGTAAATATAACCAAAGCCGGGGAAAATTCAACATCCGAACACCAATTTATTTCAGAGGAGAAAAACCCACGCAAAAACTGGGTTTCCCAGCCTTAAATCCAGAATTTACCCTGTCTCGCTGAGTCTTAACTATGGCGCCGCTGACATAAGCCACGGTTCTGTTTTTTTTGCAACAGCGCAACAATTTTTTTTCTATGAGACTCTAACAACAAAAAACAAGTTTTTATTTCAACTTGAATTCAAACACATTGATTGTTTAATACAAACGTATCACATATAACCAAAGATGGCTAAACAATCATTAGGTATGTGAGAATAAGAATCAATGGAAAGAAGGGGAATATCAACAAAAAGAAAGATTAAACAGTTCTATAGAATATGTGTTGTTGTGGATTTCAGTATGAGGAATGTTTTGGATGTCAAGATATCAAAGATTCAATTATTACCCAGGAGTAGTATTATCAAGAAAGACAGGATTAGAATATTGAAATTTTATGAAGTGTAACATCATCATTAGAAGGTGGGGGGACAGTAGCATCATTGGAATCAATCAAATCGGAATGTATTTGGGATTTTGAATGATGAATCGTAGGTCAATCATAATCAAGTTATGAAAATTTCAATGTTCTATCACAACACTTCTAAAGCACTGTTTAAACTATATTTTGGAACCTCTTGGATTTCATCAGGATTAATTACTAACATGATTATTATAGACGTTTCAAGCTCAAGAAGCAAAGCTAGAAAAGCTTATTTCACAGCCCCATCATCAGTTCGTCGTGCTCTTTTGTCAGCTCCATTATCAAAAGAATTACGTGAACAATATGGTATTAAAGCTTTACCAATTAGAAAAGAAGATCAAGTTTTAGTTGTTCGTGGTTCTAAAAAAGGTCAAGAAGGTAAAATTTCTTCAGTTTACAGATTAAAATTCTCTGTTCAAGTTGATAAATTAACTAAAGAAAAATCAAATGGTGCTACTATCCCAATTAACATCCATCCTTCAAAAGTTGTCATTACTAAATTACATTTAGATAAAGATCGTAAAGCTTTAATTGCTAGAAAAGGTGGTAAAGCTGAATAAATTATTTAATAATTTATAAGAAGAAAAAAAAATCTTTATAATTAATTCAATGATAAATAATATTTTGGTTTTAGGCTCACTTTTTGGTTAACAAAATAAATGTATTTTACGCTAAAATCATTTTCTTGTAGAAAGAAACTGGATGATATCATTCATCTAGATATTAATTGTATATACATATACTAAAATTTTTCTTTTCATATAAATATAAAATGTTTTACATTTTAATACTATTTCCTCGCGAATGCGTTTTGTGTTACCCCGGACAGATTTTTGACATTCGGTTGGCCAAATTTAAATCTTTAAATCCACAAAGAAGGCGAGATTTATAACAACAGAAACACTACTGTTTTGTATAACTCGATTGAATTATCATTAATATTTGGGTTTTCATAATTCTTGTGTCTTCTTGCGGTTCATCATAAGTTCCATCAATACAAAACAATTTTAATAATCACATTTAATTCAATCATCTTTTCATTCGTCCAAATATCCTTGCTATGAGTGCTATAATCGAATCTGATGATGATGATATTTCAACAACAATGAATGGTTGTGATATTCAACCTCCAAAAATTCCAGGAAATTATTCTGCAAGAACTCAAAAACGTTGGTCTTCAACTTCTTCAAGAAATAGTTTTGGATCTACAACAATTGATGGTGTTCATTCTCATCTTTCTCCAAATCATATTTTCCCTGCTCAATTATATTCAACAGAATCTGGTCGTTTATTTCATGCTGGTAAAGTTTTAATTGCACTTGTAGGATTACCTGCTAGAGGTAAAACTCATCTTGCCGTTAGTATCACACGTTATTTAAGATGGTTAGGTGTTAAAACTCATGCTTTCCATGTTGGTGATTATAGACGTAAAGCTTATGCAAATTTTGAAAATGATATACCACAAGATTATTTTAAAGCACTACCGAATACTGAAAGAGGTATTAAATTACGTGAAAAAATTTTAGATGATTGTTTAAATGATGTTCAAAATTTTTTCGAAAATGAAAAAGGTCAAGTTGCTATTTATGATGCATTAAATGCTTTACCAAAAGATCGTTTAAATTTACAAAAATTATTTGAAAAAAAAAATATAAAAGTACTTTTCATTGAATCAATTGTTGATAGTGATGAATTAATTGCTAAAAATGTTGCAAATGCTGCATCTTCACCTGATTATCAAGGTTGGGATCCAAAAGCTGCTAAAAAAGATTATATTGAAAGAATTAAAGCAAATGCACCAATTTATATTCAAATGAATCAAGGTAAAGAAGATGAATCTCATTTAAGTTTTGTAAAATTTATAAATTTTGGTGAAAAATTAGTTATGAATAATAGTCAATATGGTTATTTAATTAATAGAATTGTATTTTTTTTAATGAATTCTAAAATTAAAAGTGGATGTGTTTATTTTGCAAGATGTGGTAAATCTGATTTAGATAAATATATTGATGATGAAGAATTAAATAAAAATGGTTTAGATTTTGCAGAAAAATTAAGTTCAACATTATTAAATTATGTTGCAAGAAGGAAAAAAATGACAAAAAAACCTTCATTTATTAATGCATTAACTTTATCATCACAACATTCAACTCCTACTATTTCATCATTAAATTCAAGTACTGAAACATTATCAAGTTCAATTGGTAAAAAACATGAAGTTAGACAACCTCCAACTGCTGATGGTAGTAATGAAGATTCTTTTGTTGTTTGGACTGCAACAAGAAAAAGAACTTCTGAAACTGCAAATCCTTTTAGAAAGAAAGGTATTGCTGTAAGAGAACGTTATCAATTAAATCAATTAAATCCTGGTGAAACTGCAGATTTAACAAGAGATGAAATTAAAGAAAAATTTCCTGAAGAATTTGCTCAAGATGAAAAAGATCCATATCATCATAGATATTCAAGAGCAGAATCTTATCATGATTTAGCTGTAAGAATGGAACCTTTATTATTAGAAATGGAAAGAATGAGTGGTGATATCTTAATTATTGCTCATGAATCAGTTTTAGCAGTTTTATATGGTTATTTAATGGCATGTTCATGTTATGATATACCTTCATTAAAATTCCCAAGAAATGAAGTTGTGGAAATTTCTTATACTCCTTATGAAAATAAAGCAAAAAGAATTGAATTAGATGGTGTTGATCCATAATTTATTTCAATTAGACTTATCAATAATTTTTTAAATATTCTTATATATATATAATGGAAATGAAATCATATCATTAACATAGATGTAGAGTACTGATATAAAAAACAAGCATAGATATTCAATTCATGCACAAGTTCTTTTGATATCAAAAAATAAACCAACAATATATATGTAGATTAACCCTTTACTTCTAATTAGGATATAAGTAATAATAAGGTTGACCATGAATTGATTTCATTGTGAATATCTTAAACTATGAAAACTTTTGATTTCCATAATCTCTATAAGAAATGATAAGGCAAGAAAAAATGTTTAGTCAGATTCATCAACTACATATCTTTATAATGCAAATGCAGATGCAATCATTCATTCATTCATTATTTCATGAAATTTTTTTCAATTTTTTTTCAATTCAATGTTTTTCGATTTTTCTCTTCTTGAAATCCATTCATTATATTCATCTTTTAAACTTAATGGTTCATGATAAACAGAATCTTTTATCCAAAAAAATTTAACAATTTTCCAACTCAAGATATAATCCACTAATCCAATTGATCTAACAATACCAACTATAATAAAATAACAAGCACCAATAAAACTTCCTAAACATACACCTACTAAAACTTGTTTTAAACTATGATAATATAAATAAACTCTAGAAAACACAACACAACCAGCAACTCCATACAATAACACCGTGCTAATAATTTTCCGTTCATTGGTTAATCCTTTCCATTGTAACCAAACTCGTAACATTAAATAAGTTGCAAAAAACCCCATGAATTGAGAATGCGCACTTGGCATACCATAACCTGATCTAATACCACCTTGTTGGAAACCTTCAATAATAAAAGGTCTTTCCTCTTTGACCAATTTCTTTACTATATTATTGATCAAATCATTAACAACTTGTCCACTTGCAATAATTACAGGTTCAATTTCTCTTGTTATAATAAACCAAGATAAGTAAAAAATTAAAATTCCAATTGGTAAAAGTGAAAAATAAACAGATATGAATGAAATTGGATCATTAGGGTCATAAAGAACATATGTATCATCAAATGGAATGGGATTATAGTTTAATTTGGACATGATGATGGGACGCTCAATTGGTGGGATTATGTGGGAGTGTTAATCGATAACGTTTGTAATTAGGTTGGTTTAGCTGATCAGGTAATTTTGATGATCTTGACGGATTTGAGTTTTTAATATTTTATTCGGTTATGAAGCGATGACGGTGTCTAGATTATATTATACTTTAAATTTGATAAAGATCTAAGTCACCAGTTGATCCATATTAAATTTGAAGTAAAGGAAATTCATCAATATTGTTAATAGTTATGTGCTCATTTATAACAGTACATAGTAAAGGCCTAGATTTAGCTCATTGATTATTTATTTATTTATATAATAATGGACATTCAAATGCATTGTGGAGTGAAATTAGAGGGTATGGTAAAAAATCATCTTTAAAAAAGTATATAGTAGAAAAGAAGAAATGTGAAGAGAGGAGATATGGAAAAAAGAGAGAGAGTAAAAAAGTAAAAAATGCAAAAAAAAGGGGAAAGTTCAAAAAAGTAAAAAGGTTCAAAAATTTCCACAAATTTAAATCAATCTGTTAATATCATCATAAAGTTAATTGATGTTTTTGTTGTTCTCTAGCCCATCTTGCTGTATCTTTAGTATTTTGTTGGAAAGTTGGATTTGATCTTGTCTTTTTGATGAATTGAGTGATCCAATCTTGGGCATAAGCTTGTTTAATTCTACCATCTGAAAACATTTGTGCTAAATCACCAATTAAACCAACTGCTGATCTACTGACACTTTCTGATAATGAGAAACTTGCTTCTTCACTTATTGAGGCCAATAATTCGAAAATTTGTTGAACATATGGATAAATTGAATCAGCCTCGTTATGTAATCCACCAACTATACCAACATAACAATCCAAAACAGATTCACGAATACTTAAGACATAATCTAATGCTTCAATTGAATTACCTTCAGGTTGAGCATTTTGTGCTTCACGACAAATGTTAAAAACAACTTGTAAATATGGTTTGAAAGTAGAACCAATTGATGATGCAATATCACCAAAACTTGATAAAACTGCAGGTCTAAGTTCTTTTCTAACACTTGTATTTGATAAAATTGAACCCAAAATATTCATTAAACCTTCAGAATATTGATTGAAATTTTCACCTAATGAATGAGAAATATCAGCAACTAATCCAACTGCAGTATTTGAAACTGGTGAATCTGTTTGGTTTAATGCATTTGTTAAGAATGGTAAGAATGCGCTCATATATTTATTGAAATCTTGTTCCACTGCACCAGCTAATGCACTAATTGCAATGAAAACATCTTCTTCAATGATTGAATTTTGTTGTTGAGATTGTAATAATTTTAAAAATAATTCCATTAAACTATCAGCAACTGGTCCAACTTCATTACCTGCTCTTCTTATTACATTAGTCAATAAACTTAAAATATTTGATTGTAATTCTTCCAGGTTAGCTTTATCTTCAGCTGTAACAACTTGAGATTGTAAACGAACTGTATGATCAATTCTTGTTAAAACTTCTGTTGCAATATTATTAACAATTGGCATAACATCTTTAGCACTAAATAAAACTAAAGTTGATAAAGCTTCATAAGCTGAAGCTCTTGCACTATATTCATTATCACTTCTACCAGAAACTTGAATTAAAATTGGAACTAAGTTTTGATAATATTGAGATAATGGGGAAGTTTCATCTTGTTGAGCAGTTTGATTTAGTTGTTCAACAATATTAATTAATGTCCAACAAGAATTTGTTGAAACTTTTCCATGATCTTGTAAACCAACAACAATTGCTTGAATAACATTTGGTAAATGTTGATCAATATCAATAGCATCAATAATTAAATCTGCAATTCTACCAATACACCAAGCTACTGTATCTTTAACTTGTAAGTTTTCATCTTTAATTAATTGTAAAATTGGACCAAGAGCTTGACCAATTAATACTTTTAATTGATCTCTATCTGGACCATCCAAAATTGAACCAAAAGCCATAACTGCAGCTTCACGATTTCTCCATTCTGATGATCCAATATTTTGTTCAACAAATGCTAAAGTTGGTTGAACAACGTAATTACCAGTATCTTGAGCAAATAATTGTAGACAAGCACCAGCAGCCATTGCAACATTCCAAGTATCATCATCTGAATCATCATTTTGTCTTGTTAATAATTGGAATAAAGTAGGTAAAATATCTTGAATTGCAACAAGAGCAAAATTATATGAAGTTAAAGTTGAATCTGGAAATTCTTCTTTTTCTAAGGCGATTTCAATTTCATTTTCACAAACAGTACTCCAGAATTCAACAGCCATACAAGCAACTCTTTCATCAGTAGATTGCATACCTGTAACAGTTAAACCATATAAAGCCTTTTCCATATAGACACTCATATGAGAATAATATAATGACATTATACGAGCTAAAGCACCAAAAGCTGCAGCTTGTAATTCTGAATCATCAGCTTGAGTTGCTTCACAAACGACTTGCATAATATAATTTCTTTCACCTTCACGTTCAAAGTTAAATTTAATGAATTCTAAAGAATCAACTAAAGCATTTAAAGCAGTTAGTCTAACAACTTTTGAAGGTTCTGAAGATTGAGCACCTTGAACAATTGCAATCAAGATACCATTAGATTGACTAACAACACCAGCATCGTTTGGATCAGAAGTTTCACAGATATAACCAATAGTCAATAATGAAGAACGTTTAACATGTTCTGGTTTTTCAGGTTTAGTATTCTCCACAATAATACCAATCAATTCATTCCATTCTTGTCTTGGTAATTCAATATCAGCAATAGCTGCAACTAATTGTGCAGCTGCATTTGCAACTCTATCATGTTCAGTTAATAAAGATTTTAAAGAAATTTCTTTAATTTGAGCTTTAGCACCTTGATCCAAATTTATCCAACGTTCAGCTTGATATTTTTTCTTTTGAACATCTTTGGAAGTCAATTCATTTTTCAAAGTAATACCAGCTAACATTCTAACTTCAACTTTTTTAGATTCATCTGCAAGAGCTTGAGTCAATAACCCTATATACATAACAAAGTTGTCTTTTGACAAAGTTTGCATTTGAAGTTCAGCTTCGGAACGTTTTGATGGATCTGGATTCAAGATCGCATTTTCTAAAACTTGACCAATATCCATGATGATTATTTTTATTATATGTGATTTAGATTAACTCTATTGGAAAGTCAGTATTAATTCCATCAACAGGTGTGTATGAAATGAGAATCAGGATCAGGATCAAAAAGTATCAAAATATATTGCGATCGTCAAACTGGAATTTTGACGGCAACGTAAAACAAAGAAACAAATGTGTCTCTAGTTCAACTCAATTATCATACCCAATCCCATTTAGACATAATATACTCACCTTATATTTAAAGCGCACAATTATTGATTCAAAAAAAAAAAATATCAAACAAATTCCACTAATTTGATGTATGATCTGACACGAGTTGTTGATGTAAACCAATTATCCTCTTTGATTAGCTAAAATTAAATCAAGTATTGCTATAACAATTAACTTCAGGAACCACAATAAATCACTGTACTAGTTCCAAACTAAACTAACAACAAAGATCAATCGCTTTATAACGGATAAATCACAACAATTTTTGCTTAAACTTTTTGCCTTTAAAAAGCCCTTTTGATGCTTTTGTTGAAAGAAAAAAATATAATCATTGAGATTCCACCAAAACAAAACACACAGGGTAAGCACACCGGAACTCGGGCTTTTGTTTATGTTATGAAATGCCCCAATTGGGTACATTACGAGGGCGCCGCCATAGTTAAGACTGCCCTCGGTGTGTGCCAACAGTGGCCCCCGGAAATATGTATAGTATGTGAAATTTTATGCCATGGAAACAAATGATTAAACTGAGTGTAAAAGACATTGCATTGGGTGCATTGGGGCTCCTGGGCTGTTCATTTGGGGGTGATTGTATTACAGTTATGGGTCGGCCTCGGGAAGTCATGATTGGTGATTATGAGTGCATTATATGGAATGTTTATTTTGCAGTTCAATAATACATTATTGCATTCCACTCCTAGTATCAGCTACAATAGACAAATTTTACTCAGATTATGCATTAAAATAAATTAGACAATGTTGAAAAATCATCAGTTCAAAATTTACGTCTTGCTTCTTTAACTTTTTTATAGTGGGCTTTTTTACCAGAAGTCTTTTTAACTTGAATTTCATCATATTTTCTCTTGAAATAATGTTTAGTATCTTCATCATGCAAGACACTTTCCAATATAGTTTGTTTACGCTCTTTATTCTTTAGTCTTGCAGAGTAATACTCAGTGTTACCTTCCACTATGGTACCTATTTGAAAGTATTCAGGAGTCTTCCATTTATCTTTTTTATAATGTCTTTTTGGATCTAAAGCAGCTCTTTGTTCAATAACTTTAAAATCTCTTTTAACAGCAGGTGTTAATTCACCTTTTGGCATATCAAACCATTTTGATCCTGCATTTTTCTTTTCTTCATTTTTTTTCTTAGAAACTTGTATAGAATCATTTATAACTGTTATATCTTTACCACCTTTAACACTTGTACGATATTTTTGGTTTTTACTCATTTCTTCTCCTAAGGATTCACCACCTTCTTGGATCTTGGGTAGGTTAGCAATGGATTTCTTTATCTTATCAAATTCATCTTTTCCTTCTTCATTTTTATCAGTTTTTGAATTTAGTTGGTTTGTTTTTCTTAACTCATTAAAAAGCTCATCTAACCCAAATTTATCGTATAATACATCTTCTGTATCGGTCAAACTGGCTGTTGTAGACGATTCATGAATCGGTGATAGCTGTACTTTTGAGGCTTCTTCTGTTTCTGACATATTGGATGATATATATAACTCCTTGTTTGAAAGATGTTCTATGAAAGTCTTTACTTTATTCGCTTGGTCTACGCTTTCAAAGTGCATCTTAAATTTTTTTTTTTTTGGCCTTGGAGATGAGCAAAAATTATATAATAATTCGCGGAATATTACATAACACATATAACTAAAAATTCGTAACACATTCATTCAAAAAAAAAGCACTTTTCTTCAGTTCTATCTAGTTATTTTGGGGTGACTTTGGAGTATATAAAGCATTATCTTCTCCTATATCCATAAATACATGCGCATCTAACAAAGCTTCTTTTTGTAACCATGCCGTCTTTTTCTCAGTACGTAAATCTTCCAATTGTTTAGTTATCAAATGTTCAACTTCTAAACCCCAAACGTATTTACGTTTTAATGAATCATACAATGCTTGTAGTTCTTCCAAGGATTCCATTGAGTCAATTGTTTTATCCTCAGGGAGTTTTTCCACTTCTTCTAGTCTTTTGAATGATTCTTGAGCAGCAGATGCAATATGATTCTTAAAATCTTCATCTTCTTTTTCAAATGATAACTTCATTACCGAATTGATGTCTCTCATACTTGATTTCATTCTTTTCGGTGTAGGTCCAATCAGATCTTTAATTTCTATATTGTAAACGTTATCAAAATCAATTGATTTGTTAGCCAATGTCTTTTTAAATTGATCTTGGTTATGAATTCTATTATATCTAGCTAAACTTCTCTTCTCCGGAAGTAGACCAAATTTCTTTGCAAATGTTTCATCATTTTTCAATCCATTCAAATAGTTGTACCAAAACGGATATTCAGTTGATGTAGGATTAGATATTTGATGGACAGTTCTTATATGCTGTGATAATGCATCCGCCCTTGTAAAATGTTTTGAACATTCAGGTATTATACAAAAGAATGGCTTTTCACCGGTGTGAGTCCTTAGATGTGATATTAAAGCAAATCTGCTAGGTTGTGGAGAATCTTTTTTCAAACAGGTATCCCATTGACATTTATAAACAGAGTTTGTTCCGGTGATATGATTTGAGTTTAAGTGTTGAACCAAATCATCAATCTTTAAGAATTTTTGATCACATCCAGACCAATGACATTCAGAAACTTCATCCGTGGTTTCATTTTCATCTTGAGAATCATCAGATAGTTCAAGATCTGTTAAGTCCCCATCGTCAATTTGAGGATTTGGTGATTCCACATCTGACAATGTACTTTCGCTATTCATATCAACATCTTTCTTTGGCTCCGAGGCCATGTTTTCAATTGACAGCAATTCTTCTTTCTTTTCATCTTTGACTTTCCCACTTGATTCATCAACATCCATCCGATCGTCTTTTTGTTCCTCGTTGACAGTATGTTCGTCTTGCTCTTCTTTCTTTGGTTCAGCAGTTGTTGATGTTTTGTCTTCTTGGTTCATGATCGAACTAATGGAAAAGGCGTGTTCAGATCCATGTTCAGCAGATGCTTTCACTGGTTTCACTGGTGCCTCTGTGGCATTATTATCATGGTTTGTGATGGCACTCAGATCCATTATTTCTAGTTACTTTCTCTCTATCGCTTTACAATGACAAGAGCACCTGAAAGACTTCAAATATCAACCTTCAATGTTTGAGTTTAGTTGAGTGAATGGATCCAATTTAATACAAAATCGCGAATTCTTTACCCGCAAACAATTTCGCGAACATCACCAGAATCACATCTCATCGGGCAATCAAATCCAGAAAAGGTGGTGATTCGAAGTAGAGGCAATCTCAAAAGTAGTGAAGTAAGTATTTTAATAAGTATGTATCCACTTCTCACTACCAAAGTATTTGTCTTTGCACAGTAAAACCATAAATTCAACCCTCTAAATTACGTTTCCGGGTAACATTCGCGGCTTCTCAACCCATTTCGCTCTATCTTCACCAAAAAAAAATGTTGAAGAAAAAATGAGTACAGCTGTGGATCAACATCTGTATTACATCGAGAGCGCTGATTGATTTTATTCCTCATCAAGATGTCTGACTTGCAATTAAGAATCCTTCACACCTTGGACAAGGAAGGGGTCATTGAAAATACCTTGACCACCTTCCCAGAGTTGCAATCTCAAGAAGTTCAAGCAGCTCTAAATTCTTTGAAAGCTCGTTTTAAAATCACATACAAATCAATTGAAAAGGAAAAATGGAATTTGACTAAAGAAGGTCAAGAAATAGTCAAGGACGGTTCTCATGAATATAGATTACTCGAAACTGTTTTGAAATTACAACGTCTAAAATTATCTGAAGTTGGTAATGTCTTGGGTGCTTCTGGTAAATTAGGTCAACAAAGAGCTTTTAAAAACAGATGGATCGGTAAAGATGGTGATGAATTAATTTTGCATAATGACTTAGATAAAGAACATTTACCAAGTGATGAAACTGCTATTGAATTGAAAGAAGTTCAAGAAACTGGTTCTTTAAAAGATGCTAAAAAATTAGCTGAATTGAAAAAACGTAAATTAGTTACTGTTCAAAAGATCTTGTCATTTAAAGTTGAAAAAGGTCCAGAATTTAGTTTACAAATTGAAAAATTAGAAACTGATATTACAAGTGATATGGTTATAAATGGTAGTTGGGAAAATGCTAAATTCAAACCATATAATTTCAATTCTGAGGGTGTTTATCCAGAATCTGGTGCTTTACATCCATTAATGAAAGTTCGTGAAGAATTTAGACAAATTTTCTTCTCTTTAGGATTTAGTGAAATGCCATCAAATCAATATGTTGAAACCGGTTTCTGGAATTTTGATACCTTATTCGTTCCTCAACAACATCCTGCTCGTGATTTACAAGATACATTCTATATTAAAGATCCATTAGTTGCTGGTAAACCAGATGATGCTACATACATGAAAAACATTAAAGATGTTCATGAAGGTAATGCATTCGGTTCTATTGGTTATAGATATCCATGGAATGAAGAAGAAAGTTTAAAATTAGTTTTAAGAACACATACTACTGCTATTTCTTCAAGAATTTTACATGAATTAGCAAAAGATCCAAAACCATCAAGATTATTCTCCATTGACAGAGTTTTCAGAAATGAAGCTGTTGATGCTACACATTTAGCTGAATTCCATCAAGTTGAAGGTGTATTGGCTGATTATGATTTAACTTTAGGTGATTTGATTGGTTTCATGGAAGATTTCTTCGGTAAAATGGGTGTTACTAATTTAAGATTTAAGCCAACTTATAATCCATATACTGAACCATCTATGGAAATTTTCTCATGGCACGAAGGTTTAGGTAAATGGGTTGAAATTGGTAATTCAGGTATGTTTAGACCTGAAATGTTGGAACCAATGGGTTTACCTAAAAATCTAAGAGTTTTAGGTTGGGGTCTTTCATTAGAACGTCCTACTATGATTAAATATGGTGTTAGTAATATTAGAGAATTATTAGGTCATAAAGTTAGTTTGGATTTTATTGAAACTAACCCAGCTGCTCGTCTTGATGAAGATATTGTATAATTAGCTCTTTAAGTTATAAATATTAATTAAAACTAAATGGTGATGAATATAGAAAATTTTGTGAATATGAAATAATTTCTACAATTATTGTTCAGGATTGTAAGTCAGTTGTAAACATATTTGTTAACTCTAAGCCATACATAATGAACCATAACATTTAATATGCAAATTAACGATATATAAAAATCTATGTAGGTTTTATTGCAGAATGATCAAGATGGTCAGTATCTGATAAAGCTTCAGTATCTGAGACTGCTTCTTCTGATTGATCAATCTTCCAACGACAATGTTTTTCAAGAATAGCTTTCAATTGTTTCAAACCAACTGGTTTTTCCAAAACATCACTAAATGTGTTTGCAGATTTAGCTTCTTTATAATAAGCAGTAACTGCAATAATTGGGGTATCAGAATTAACACTTGATGTATGTGTTAGCAGTTTAGCAATATCAATAGCACCTAATTTTGGCAATTTTAAGGCAGTTATTATCAAATCAAATTTTACATCACCTGTAGCTCTTCTAATAATTTCATCACCAGCAGACACTGCAACGACAGCGCATCCTAAGCTCTCTAAGTCTTTCTTCATTGAGTATCTAAGAATCGGAATAGGTTCACATAATAAAATATCCAGTATTGGAACCCTTGAACTTGAAGTTTCTGAAAATTTAGAACTTTGTCTTCTTTTACGAATTCTTTGTAATGCTGAAGTTCTTGAATCTTCTGTATCAGAACTTGATGGAGAAAAATCTGATAATGCTCTATGAAATAAGTTACTTCTTGAACTTCTTGGTGTTGGGTGTTGATTATTTCCAGGTACTTGTGCAGTTGGCGTTTGAGGAGTAGCGAAGACTTTTGTAGACGGTGAACCTGAATCACTTCTTGGACTTGATCTACCTGATCTTTCAACAAACAAATTTGAGCCACCTTCTTCACCTGATGAATTACTCAACACTGAGGAACTTGAGTTTAATCTATCATGTAATGGAAATGATTGTGGTATTGGATTTCCAGAATTAAAACTCATTCTACTTGGTGAGTGTGTTCTTATTATTGAAGCAGAAGGTGATACAGCACGTCTTAACCCATTATTGGAAGAGATTGAATAAGTTCTTGACCTTGTACCAGATTCAGAAGAAGAGCTTGACATACTTCCTCTATGTTCCAAATGTTCAGCTTTGATACGATTGATCACATCTTTATTAGCCTTATCTAAAGCTGGAAGATTCCGGAACTGGAAAGAACCAAATTCACCTGTATTCTCATTCAATTTACTTGGTCTTCTTTCTCTCATATGAACAGGAATAGCCAATGACAAGTGTTTTGAATTAGGAGAATTTGTTGTAGATGGTGAACCCAATGCAGTAGTATTGTTGATTTGAGTGGAAACTCTTTGACCTTCATTTTTACTATCCATTGAATCATCAGCATCCGAATTTGAACCATCTGAGTTAGGAAAATCTTGCAAATCAGCACCTCTAGCCTCAAAGTAATCAGTATTTTCAGGATTATCCACAACTGGGACGAAGGAACCTTCAACATCATATAATTCATTCCAGTTAATTCCTTTGAAATATGGATGTTGTTTTATCTCATCAGCCCCATTTGCACCTAATCTTTCTTCTGAATTCATATTCAATAATTTCTGGATCAAATCCTTAGCTTCAGGAGAACAATATTTTGCCTCCTCTTGGGGTGATAAATTTGGCCAGTCAACTTTACCAGCTAAAATATTTCCAAAAACCTGATCTGGGGTTTTGGCATGAAAAGGTGGATACCCAAATAAAAACTCAAACAGTATACAGCCAACTGACCACCAGTCAGATGCTTCACTCTCACCGTTACCTCTAATTGTTTCTGGAGATAAATAATCTGGGGTACCAACAAATTTTTTATTAAATGCAGTGTTTTCTGGATCATATAATGCTAAATCTCTTGTAGTTGGTGTGCTAACTGAAGAAGTATTTTCTTCTGGCAATGCAAAAGATGTTTGAGATGCTGATCTATGCAATGGTCTTAATAATGGAGACTCTGTAATACTGCTGCCAGAACCTGATCTTTCCCCTTTTTTCTTCTCTCCTTTTACCATATTTTCAAAGAAACTTGAAGTTGGACTTGATCCAGCACTAGAAAAATCATTACCACTTGGAGGACCTGATGATGACAAACTAAATGGTGTTACTGAAGAGCTTTTTCTATGATGTGTATGGACTGTAGCTTGAGCAAAAGCATCATCGCCGGGTATTGAATGTTTATGAACACGTTCTTGACGGCGGATCAATCCCATTCTTGATAGCCCAAAATCAGTAAGTTTCAAATGACCATTAGATGCAATCAATAAGTTATCAGGTTTCAAATCGTGATGAACAATACCCTTTTTATGTAAGTCATCCACACCAACTACCACTTCTGCAATATATTGTTTAGCCCATTCATCTGGTAAATTACCCAACATCTTTACTAAAGTTGAACAGTCACCACCTGGTAGGTACTCCATCACCAAAAACAAAAAATCTTTACTTTGGAAACTGGAATATAATTTAGCAACATATGGACTTTCAGATTGAGCCATCATAACAGCTCGCTCTGACTTCACATTTGTAACTTGATTCTTGGCAATCATATCAGCTTTCTTCAACACTTTGATTGCAAAATAGTCACCAGTAATCTTTCTTCTAGCCAAATAAACACTACCAAATGCACCTTTACTAACAGCTTTCAGTACTTCATAATCCTTAATTGAGGGACCCGTTGATTTTGAAGCAGGCACTGCAACTAATAGTGGAGATAATGGTGGCTTTCCGGTACTATGACCAGCAGCACTTCCACTTCCACTTCCACCACTACTGATTGACAAATAGTTATCACCACCGCTCGACCTTTTTTCAAAAATATCACTTGGTTCATGTGCTAAAATCAAGGGTGAAGAAACTGGTGTATTGGAAAAAGCTTCAAAATTTGGAACACCTGAAGATTTGACATTTCGTTGAATGGAACTCATAGGAGAGTTATGATACCCTGAAGGCACACTCGGTGAAGGTTTTCTTTGTGGTGTCATAACTGGACTTTTAATGTTCAGTTCAGAAAGATTTGGAACATCTCCTTCATCATTCTTTTGTAAGGTTTCATTTGGAGTGATTGATCTAGAAGGTGAATAGTGGCCCCTTGTATCATTCAAAGCTTCTCTTAAGCTTTCACGACTTGGACTTGGTAAGTTATCCGTCTTCAAATACGCATCTGTAAATATATTTGATTGGACAGAAGTGGGTCTTGGATAAAGCAGTTTATTTCCTGTCTCATTTTTTTCAACTGGAGTACTGATATTTTCACTTGAGCTTGCACTAGGCAGAACTACATCATAGGTCTGATTTCTAATGTTTTTTATAGTTTCACTTATAGTCGACACAACAAATCCATCAACTTCATCTTTAATTTTTTGGGAATACAATAATGAGCTATTCAATCTAGAAACTGCATCAACTTTATCCTGAACTAGTTTTTCTGTATCTTTTGAAAGTAGCATAATACATGGGTCTGACGAGCCGGGTATTTCTGAAGCTGAAACAATTTCCAATGCATGTTTTGTATTTGGCGAAAATTCAAATGTATCAGTATCTTCATTGAATTCACTGGGATTTATTGAGACAGCTTGTTCACAAAGTTCTGTTAAAAGAGCAAGAGTCTTAAATGGGAATCTTAAAGTCCCAAAAATAGAACCTGAACGGTTTCTTGATCTAGCAAGTGGTGTAGCATTCCTTGACACAGGAGAGTCACTTGGTGAAACTTTGGGTAGTGGCAAGCCTTTATAATTATCAGTATGATTTTCTTCAATGTTTATTTGTTGTTTGTTCAAAGAATCCACGATTGTAAAGAGGATATTCTTTTGTTCCAACAATGCATCATGAGCTTCTTGAACTTCACTTTCACATTTATGTTCATTGAAGCAAAGTTGGGAATGTTTTTCTAGCCACCATGAGGGCACTTGTTGTTCACAAATACGACATAGTACTTGAGGTGGTGCAGGTACTTCATCTTCATTGATAATACCAGCTTCTGATAATGCAGATAAATAAGAAGTGAATATATCAGCTCCGAAACCAAGTGTCTCAGCTAATTTTGTGGGTAGTTGAACATTCAAGGCATTAGCATAAAAGGGTTTTAAAATCCACATAGAGTGTGTGGGTATGTTTCTGCTATCATGTATCAAAATACCTTGACCTTCTAGTTCAATCATTTCCCCATTTGTTGATAATGAACTAAATGAGCCTTGATCATTACCTTGCTCCAATTCAAAGTCTTCAGAGTCAAAAGATTCACTATCTAAAGCTTCAGGTTTGGGATCGTTTGTTGCAACAACAAATCTAACTCTATAACTTTCATCGTCTGTTATCATGATATTTATTGCATTGTTGAAAACATTCTTATCATCTTCATTACCCAATATGATATTAGAAATTGGACGGTTCAATATTTTTTGAATCTTAGTTCCTATAATAGATTCCCATGCTTTACCCAAATGCTTGACATTACCATCCATATCCAATTCTAATAAAACACTAGGATTTTTAGCGCTGGCTTCTATCAGGTCAGCTTGTGGATTGTTTTGATCACCATTAATGTTATAATCGTCCGCATTCAAATTACTACCGCTCGCACCTGACTTAGCATCCATGTAATCCCCTGATGTTGATATCACAACTGATGGAGTATTTGATCGACTCATGAGATTGATATGCTGATTGACTTGGATGAATACTCAACTCTGTATTTTTGGTTCAATGTTTTTTCAATCTTAAACTCCTTTGAAGCAACAACAATCACCCGAATTCAGGCCGAGAATCAACTGATTAAAAAGCAGACTGATCAGTTTGAAGCTAAGGACAATATGAGCGTTGTCTTTCAGAACCGATCTGGGTTCTTTTGTTAGCAGTGTAACCAACAGTTTAGCTGTTCTCCAGGAATTGTGCTATTGTTGATCAGTTCTATGTTCAAAAGATAGCTTGACATAAGCCTGGTCCTACCAGGCCGTGTTCTAGTAGTGGAATCCTACCGCGAAAGCTCAGAAGGTTACCCTTCGCTGTCAGTCTAGCGGGCGCACCGCGAGCCCAAAACAGAGAGAGGCCTTGGAGAAGAATACCACGCTCCTGAGGGGAGAGCTTGTCTGGAGAGTGAGCCCAAGTCTTCGATGTTGAGGTGCGATTTACACGGAGACCTTTGAGAGTCTTAGGCCTAGCCACGCGTGAAGTTTTCCATACGATCTAAATATCCTTTGCAGTACATAAGGAATCAAGAGTACAAGAGAAAACCAACTATCGCTATTTACATCATAACCCTGATTGTGTGACAATGAGCCGACGGATCTCTAATGAAGACGACAAGGGACCATCTAATCCTCGAAAACTAAGGTCAAAAGAAGCTCCTAAGCCAGACTCATCACTGTTCAATTATGAAGAAAATCCATCTATTATTGATCCAGATCAGAAGTTATATATCGTTGAAGACAAGACTAACGGGACAATCATCAAACCTGATTTCAAAGTGGAAAGGGGAGCTTTTAATTTTGTAACCGATCTAACAACCATAGACGATGTGAAAAAAGAAGTTAATGGCCCAGCTAAAAAGAGAAAGCCCAGAAAGGCCAAAGCTATCCGTCATAAACCAAAGGATCCGCTGCCTGATGAATTATATCTGCCGTATAATAAGAGGATGGAGAAGGAAGAGAAGAAGATGATCAATTGGGAAAGAGAGAAGATATACTCTGAAGCTGATAAGATGAAATCACAATTAGAGAAGCTACAACAAAATGATTGGGTAAAAGCACTTCCCTCAATTACATATATTAGAGACCCAAAAGATCATGAGGAAATGGTTCAAAAAAGAGATTGGACATTGAGTTCATTGAATGCTCTACTAAAGAGGTTTGAAGACTGGAAAAAATGTGAAGATAGAGTGTTGGGAAGAGTTCGTGCTGCTTCTCCATCAGTATTACAGAATCCCTTCAAATACTACTCAAGCATGGCAGATAGTGAACTTATTCAAGAAAGTGATACAGATGAAGAAGAAGAAAATTTATCAGTCGCTCAAATAAAAGAACGTCGCTTGAAAAAGAAGCTTGAAAAATATGGTCCTGTGATAAAGGTAAGGTTTGGTAATAAAATGATTATTGCAGAACCATTTAAAGCTACGAGAATTGAACATCAGTTATGAAGTTTACGATACATTAATTTATGCATGTTATTTTCTACTTGTAACCACGCATATCCCATAGACTCTATACGACCTAATTGTAAAGTGTCTTTAAAATACTGCACAAATTAGACTTTCTTTAACCCTGACCTTTAAACACGTATAACACTACCTGCAAATATGATCATGTCAAGAATAAATATCAAGACTGATGGTCAAACAGAGGATATTATCAACGTGCAAGATTCACTGGCCAAAAGTGAATATCATGTTTGTCGCCAACTCATACTGTCAAATGTAGCTATAGCTGTTCTCAACATTGAAATTTGTACGCAATATAACTTATATGAACCCCTGTTTCTTTTCCATTAGGCAAAGCATTACAATGCAGTAAGCATCTGAGCTGATAAGAGAGAAGATGACATATTCAATCAATCAATATAGATTCAAAGAGAGGGCTGAATCTCACTTCTGTAACTAATAAATGAACTGATGCTTATTACTCATACTAAAGCTACATAGTCATAAATTTCACTTGAACATAGCTCTTATAACGTTGACTCTATAGGACTATAAACTGGTATTAACCAATTGTTGACACGTTTCTTTGAAGGGTCCGCCCTCAGGATCAAGATCAACTAATTTTATGGGGACCTCAGTGTACTTTGTTTTCTGTGATTTCAGTTCATTTCTTTGGCCCACCTCTGGAATTTTATAAGCACTAATAAGAGTTGATTTCAATTCATGTAAGGATAAGATAGCCAAACTCATATATCCCAAAACCTTCCAATTAATATCAGAGTGATCTTGCTGTAGTTTTTCAGAGACTTTAGTAGATAATGTTACTCCTTGATTTGACAAAACAACATCAATACCGTCCACCAATATAAAAACCTCATCCACGTTTCCAAGCTCACAATAAGGTAGAGAATTAGCAACAAACAAAACGTAGTCCTTCAAAAACAAGGCCTGTTCTTCGTTGGTATTATCAATATTAAATGCAAAAGATTTGACTAGCTGATTGAGAAATTTCTTCTTGGAAGATTTTGACTCTTCAATCACCTTGTATAATTTATTGAAGTATAGCTGATTTTCACTAAGCATACTGGATGACAATTTTGATCTGTACTTGACTGCCAACTTGAGACCATGAATATAACTTGAATCAATAAGAGATTCATGCTTAGAATGTAACTCACGATGTATTTCAAGTGCCATTGATCTAATATATGGGACCTTTGAAGCTTCAAGAGCAACAACTGTTGGGATACATATTCTTGGATTGGCAAATCCTAGCTTGACAATAAACTTCAAGTATTTGACAGCAAGATATGAGTGCTCGCCATCATCGTATATGCACATGTCCAAAATTGGATCCATATAACGCTGAACAAGAGAAGCACATATACCGTCATTTTCAAACATTTTTGAATTACCATGGAAGACATCAACATCAAGGTTAACCTTACTGGAGATTTTCCCTTCGTGCCCAGATCTTTTGACTGAATTCTTTTCTTCTCTTTCTAAAAACTCAAAAATACCCTGTATCATAACTTCTTTGAAATCAACACTGGATCCAGTGAACTCACTATCCAACACGCTCAATATTGGTGCGCTCATAAAAAGTTTTGGATGAGTTGAGGAGACGCTAATGATATTTCTAACAGCAACTCGTCTTATTTGTCTATTAACAGCGGCTCTTGTAAATACCAGAAGGTATTTGGTTATTAAACTTAAAACACTTTCCTTCTCTTTCAATGCTAGTCTTTTGGAGCTCTGGAAAATCTCTCTGTTAATTTCAAAATCACAATATTTACCAAAACTACCAATCAAATATATCAATCTCAAAACCTTAGGATCAGAATTCCTCAAATCATCCTTCAATGCTTTGTCAACATAGGGTTTAATCAGACCTAAACATGAGACAGCTGCATTAGCAATCTTGGGGGTATCATTTCTCATTACCGAAATCATCCAGATACAAGGCATAGCTTCATCGAGCTCTCTAGTATTAAATTTTGTCAACTTCCTTAGAAGCGAAGTTTGAGAAACTGTCAAAAACTGGTCTCTATATGAGCTTGTTCTTCCCAATGTATGTCTGAAAATAACCAATGTGTAATATGAAATAGCACTTGAAGAAGGTGAGTCTGATGTTAAATAAGGTTGTAAAGACATCAACTGTTCTTGATCAATCAATCCATAATCACATCTGGCAAAAATTGACAATAATCCCAATCCCTGTTCAACGGAATTTTGTTTGTCACTATCCATGTATTCAACAACGAATGATAAAAGAACATCAACCATAGTATTTGTGACTCTTAAAAGGATATCATGGACTTTTTTATTTTCCTCAGTTTTTCGTATAATCTTATCATTCAAGTACGTGGAGAATAACTCCCAGTTTTTTTCGCTTTTATTGATAAGATCCAAAAGTACATCAACCACAGTACTAACTTGATCTCTTTGTTTTGAAGGATCTTTGGAAAATTGTACCAATTCATCATTTAAGTTCAGAAAGGCCAATTCCATTAATATTTGTTCAGCAAGTTCCAAGACATTTTCTTCATCATCTTCGAGTCTTCTTAAAATTCTCTCCAGTGCGAAAACTTTGATATCTTTAATTTCAGTTTCCATAAAAATTCTTTTAGCAATCTTGATAGATTTGCTTCTTACACTAACAGACTTATCATTTGACAAAATCAACGTTTGATAAAACTCTCCAATCAATTCTGGTTTCTTCAAAATGTATTGATCAAAAATTTCTAACACTGCAAGTCTGACAAGTGGTGAAGAATCAACTATTCTATTTGACAAAGATTGTTTCACCATAGAAACATTCAATAGCCTTGAATCTTTATCAATAAGTTGTGCGAGATTCTTCATGGCTCTAGTTCTGGACTTAATCTTTGGGTGGTCAATAGCTTTCAAAAGATGATTCAAAAAGTTTTGATACAATTTCATGAAACTTCCACAAAGCAAAATCTTCTTGTAACTTAACATTGCGTTCTCTTCAGCTATGTTCCCATCGGTTATTTTAAGTAGATCATTGGAGCGTCCCCTATAGTATGAAGACATCAATGCATCACTGGTGAATTTTTGCTTCTTCTTTAAAACATCTGGAACATCAGCCGATGTGATATCTGAGATCAGTGCTAACTCCCAGTCAAATATAAATGAATCCGCAGCATGTATAGCTGGAAATGTGCTTCTCAATGAAAGCAAGTAGCTAGAAACTGTTGCATATTCAGTCTCCAAGTCAGAGGTTCTCAAAGCTGGCAAATCATCCGGCCCCTTGAGCTCTAACATAGTTGATCCAATCAAACCTATCATTTCTAACAAGTAAGTTTCAACAACTGATGGTTGATTTTCGGAATTTGAAACTAATGTGTTAGTTAGCGCTCCAAGAAGTTGTTCTGCTGCAGGCCATTCCGGATATTTCACAATATTCAATAAATCTTTGATGAATAACTCGAATAGTTGCTTCGTATTAGCATTTAACTGGGTAACAAGTTTGCTGACAAGTGTGGATGATATAATAGAAAGTATGTTGCTTTTCTCCTGATGAACTTCTGATGCGATTCTTTTCATTTCAAGATCTTCGCCGCTTAGATTTTCTGAATTGAACTCAGCTGAATTTTGTTGTTTCTCCTTGATAACCTCTTTAAGCTCAATATCCTTGATATTCAATGTTTGTAAGATGTTCAAAATTAAAACTGTAAATAATTGAATACTTGTGGACCTCAAAAGTTTGACTTGTCTTGAGTGTACCTTATGGGTTGGTAATCTCTCAAAATTTGATAAAAGCTCATTTACGATAAATAACCTTTGATCGCGTTTTGATTTGAAAATATCAGCGATTAGTTTCATTGAAGCTATCTTCAAATTCTGCAAGGACGAAATAAACTTATTCTTCTCACCAGTATGAAAGAACACCAAGATAGATAAATACTCCAGTTTTGTCAAAATGCTATCATTAGCTTGGTTATTAACAATGTAATCCCCAAAAAGTTCAAAGCACCTTATTAATAAATTCATTATTCCAATAATCATCTTAGTATTCTCTTTCTCCCGATCATCGCTTTGCATCGTAATCCTAATAATAAAATCTTCCGCCAATTTGTAAATGAAATCTAATGCTGTACTCAAATCTTCATTAAGATATAATTTCTTTTCTTGCCTCTGTGTATTGAAAACGATCAAGATGACATTCACGGCTTTCAAACTATTCAAAGCAACTTTCAATGGCCAAAAATCATTCTGTATTTCAGGTTCGGCCCAGTCATAGTTTTCAGAACACTTGATAGATCTGATGGCTAATTTCTTTATACGATCCAAAACTTCGAACGGTATTTCATGAACCAATTTTGTTCCAATCACCTTCAGTAGGTATTGTTCAATTTGAAGAATTACATCATCTGATAAAACATGTTCAGAGCTGGGCAGTTCAATCCACAAGTCAGATGATTCATATTCACTCTGTTCGTCGGATAATCCAATCTTATTGAGAATTAAATCTGTCAATTTTTGGTTTGAAAGACTTTCAAGTTGTAAATGCTGCACGCCAATATCCGATTTTCTCTTTTTGAACTCAACTTCTTCTTTAGCTTGAGTATTAATTGACGAAGAACGCTTGTTACTAAATTCCGGAATCTGTGCTGTTGGTAGGCGATTTGAGCCGCTACTTCCATCAAGGTTGACTAAACTTTCCTGTGAAACAAGAGGCACACTGTGTACGATCTCCTCTGCGAGACCTTTAAGACCATCAAATAATGATTTTGAGTCTGAAGCTGATTCGTCTTCTAGTGTAGTTGATATACCGCCGAAAGATAACGTTGATTTTTCAATAGATTCATTAAAATTATAGCCATCAACAGCACTTCTCTTAACATCACTATAGAGTGCATCATTTCCATCAAGGGCTTGTTTTACCTTATCCTCGTAGATTGATTTACCTTCTTCTTCCTCAATATCTTGTGGTATTGGTGTTAAGCCGCTAGGCACAACTAGTGCAGCCACTAAATAAAAAGGTTAGTAAAAAGCTTTGAAACAATAGTAACTAGTTAAATCCAACTCACAATCCTGGGTTGGAACCAAATAAGACAGTGCAGTCACACCTAATCCTTCTTCAAGGTTTACTGGGAACTGGTTTGACTTAGTGTTGTTTTCATTGTTTCCACTAGCCATCTTGTAATGGGATGAAATTGACTGTCTTTGTTGATCAAAGCTTTGAGTAATTCCGTAGAGGTTGACACCAGTCAAAAGCTGTATAGCATAAGTATCTGTAGTTAATTATTCTGTACAAAATTTGGACGTAGCGGTAACTCTTCAAGCTTCCTGGCGATGGTCCGTTATAAGTTCATTAAGAAGTAGTAGGAAACTTCATTTACCGGTCTTAACATTTTTTGTTTTGATTTTTTTGGCAGATTTTTTTATGGTCTGGCTTTCTCTAGCATTAAACCTTAGCTCATCACAGCATTTATACCTCGAGAGATCTTATCAGAAAACTCAATTTAAAGATGAATAACGTTAAATCAAAGCTTCCTGTCTTATTTGAGAACTTGCACTATATAGTGGTCAACAAACCGGCCGGAATGCACAGCCAATATTCAAGAGCGAGTTTGGAATCTAGAGCACAAGATGAGGTAGTACCATTAATGATTGATCAATTTCCAGATATCAAACCTGTCCATAGACTAGACCTAAGAGTCACTGGTGGGCTTCTTTTGGCTAGAGGTAGAAATAGTGCTCGTATGTTCAGTGCTAACCTCAAATCTGGGGGTAACAAAGGGCACAAATTCACAAGAAGAGTATGTTGATGTCATTTATATACAGTCCTTTTAGAAATTAACTAACAAATTGAAAAAGTATATTGGGATAACACAAGCTATCAGCAAATTCAAACCAAGTGATAATATCATATACCACAATGAAGCACATACCAAAGGTGAAATAAGAACTCAAGAATATAATGATTCGTTCTCAACTACAAAATTTATCAGACCAGAATCTGGTATAAAAGACAATTTACAACTAATTGTGATGCAACTAGAAACTGGGAGAAAGCACCAAATTAGAAAACACTTATCTGAGGTCTTGGCTTTACCTGTTGTTAATGACCAAAAATATGGAGCTAAGATCATCAGGGGCAACGAACACCAACTCGGGCTTCATTCAAGCTACATATATACAAAAGTTGGCAATCAAGTAAACAAGCATTTCATTCCAGTTTTACAAGGAGCAAATGACCTTTGGAAAGGGTTTGTTGATGAAAGCGGTCATTTCAATGATGAGGTCAGGGATATACTAGAAAATTTTGATGAAAGATTAATAGATTGAAGAGAAACAACCTACACCTTGAAAACAACTGTACATAAAGTCATAATATTATTGCATACCGTTGGATAACTCCGGAATCAACCTCAAGATTATCAGATCAAGTAACCTGTAAATAAGATGTTTATTGATTCTTTTATTTTCGAATGTAGTTAAAAAATCATCAAGTACATCGTCTAATTCAGCGTCCGTTGCTATAATTAAAGTTGTTAATAGTTTGAACTTCTCACAAACAGCTTTCAAATTGTTCTTTGTAGTCTTTCTAATATTTTCAAATTCCTCCAGGTCGGGTTCAATTCTTGAAGGACCCATTTCATCATCTTGTGGGAACAAATTGTTCCTCAATTTTTGAATAACCATTGCAACTAACGACTCGTTTTGAAAAGGTTTGATGAGGACATTATGTATTAAATTATTCAGGAGATGATTAACTGAAAGTTTTGAAGCAACTGGTGTTGTAGATTTTATAAATGCATATAGAACTGGTCTTGAATTGCTAATTTGGAACAAATTATTCAAAAATTGAAAGCAGCTTAATGAATAAACGAGTGTATTTGATTCTTTGGATGAGGTATCTGATGATGTAGAGTTGGAAATGAGTTTCATGAAGTGGGTAAAGAATGATTGAATCTTTTCAAGTCCATTAACTTCAGAATCTTTCGTTTGTGAAACTTGTTCCTCGTCTTTCTCACTCAGCAACATCTCACACATTATGGATATAATTTCAAAGATTTGATATGGCTGAGTAAGTTTTTCAATAATGTTACGCAACAATAAATCACTCAAAAGACTTTTCACAAATTCATGAACCAATGTAGAATTCAAATCTTCACCTGGTAATAAATACTTCATTGCATTCTTGGATAAAATTTTCAAATAATCACCTTCCGAACTTTTCTCTTTCCCCAAAGCAAAATGTTGGCTGATATGGTCAATAGCCTTATCCATTGTATCATTTGGTAAAAATGTTGAACCCAATTCAGAATGAATCTTTCGATAGGCTTTTAAATGATCATCAAGAACAAGTGGTAAATCATCTAATAGTAGAAGCGTCAAGTCAACGCTTCGTATTCTTGTCTCCAAGCTTCTTGTTAAATGTGATATGATCTGGATGATTTCATCTATGAATTCTTGATCATCGGTTAACTTGCAATACCATCTATGTATGAATGATTTAAATAGAAGACCAACAAGGGAGTAAAGTTGTAGGTCCACGTTTGTAGAGGAAGTTAGAGCTGGTAGAGCATCTTTGATATCACTGACTGGTGAATTTGGATAAAGGATCTTTTTTATCAATTTCTGGAGATATTCTGGAGTATCTTTTTCAAATTTTTTGAAATCTTCATTGTTGTTGATTTGTGATTGGAATGTTTGTTTAGTGTTTGGTCTTTGGTTTGCGAGCTTTACAACTCTTTGTCTGGATGGAACCTTTCTCTCACTGGGCACTTTGGGCACATTGCTAGTCCACATAGCTTGTGTCTTTTCCAATGAGCTTTGGCTTGTAGTTAAAAAGGTGTAGCGTGTTGATAATACTTATGGTTAAGGTTATCTTTGTTATGAGTCGGAACTTCTTTGCCAAATTCGACTTGACGTAAACGAGATCATATAAGCTAAACACCAGAACAAAGAACAAACATCAACACACTTGACACTTCGGGCTGATATCGAAGACTTATAAAAAATATAAGATGTCCAAGGAAGATCTATATGAGGAAGTGCTCAGGTGGATAGGTGATAAGACCACTTTTGGATTCAATGAATTGAGATTAGATAAAAGGGTGCTCGAAGAATTTGGTGATGATGAAAAGATTAAAAATACTTTAGAATTGTTCAGTTTTGGTAGCTTGAAAGATTACGAAGGTAAGTTATAAGTGGATTGGATACTGTAACAACTGATATTAACAGTTCTCAGAAAATAAGGAAGATTTCGTGGAGCTTTCAGACTCTGCATTGTTCAAACTTTCACAATTGACATTGATATCGGAGCTGCTCACAAACAACGTATGTATGACCTTAAATCGCATGGAATGATCATGGATACTAACAGTAGGACCTCCAGGAATTCAAATATTCTCATTTGAAATCAGTTTTGCGTATTCAGTCCACTCCAGATCTTGAAAGGCTGATAACGGAATCTATATATTCTGGTATTTTAGATGCTAAACTATATAACGAACAAGAATTTATCAAAGTTTATTCTAGTATAGGACGTGATGTTTTGTTAAATAATGAGCCAGGTAAGAAATACGGACCAAATAGGCGTGTTTTTGATTTGGTCAAAGGTCTTGAATCATTCGGCGGTAGAGTTGATAAAGGTTTAGAATACATTACCGAAGTTAAAAACAACATTATGAGAAATGAAGATACAGTTGCCAATACATCAGCTGATCAATCACCTACACCAGAAACTGATAGCTCATCAGCTCAGGGAAACAGTAGTTTGACTGGTGGTGATTCCCCAATTAGCAACAAGAGAAAGAGACCAATAGATCCAAAATGAAAAAAAAAAAAACTACAATTTTCCCTTGTCCTCTGGTATTGCTTGACGAGGGCTTTATACAAAAGAGTTATAATTTGAATATTTAATTAATGATCATGACATATGTGTTGTAAATTATGTACAATATGTAGTGCTGATTTCCTTTTGCGACTACATATCTAACCTTCGTATAATTTGCCCAAAAGAACCGTATTAAATTTGCCCAACCATTAAATCAATTAACAGCTTTAAGCTTTATGTTTCACCAGTTATTTTTTTTCTTGAGAAGCTGGGGTTGACCAGATTTTACCGATTAAACCAGTTAAACCAACATCTTTACTTTCAATTAAATAAATACCATAACCAGCAACAAAAGTACCAAAAGTTAATAAATACATGGCATAATCATGTTGTTTACCATAAACACGTTTTGGAATATAATCAATAATACAAGATTGGAACCCAATCCATGAATGACCCAATACAAAAGTAGCTAAAGTCGCATCTAAGATTGGAGAAAATGAACCAGTAATGAATGGAACAGTAGCTAATGGAACTAATCCAACGGCGATCACTCTTTCAGCTGTCCAGTGCAAAGAACCATGAGTTTTACTAGCATGTGGAGCTGGAACAGCATCATTAACAGTACCAACGATGTAACCTGGTGGTTGTGGGATTTGTTTCAAGAATGGAATATCAAATCTTTTAGAAGCAGATGTGTGGAAGGCAGCGGTAGCTGGTAGTTGTCTTGTTATTGATGATTTAATTATTGGGGAAATTCCTTGTCTGAATATTGGAGATAGCATGATGGATGTGTGATATATGATCTATGTTCTCAAGTAATAAACTATCAAGATGAGTTTGTTAAAGATCAAGTACAAGTTTATCCTGGAGAGAGTTCATGATTTTGATTGTTTTCATGAAACTTCTGATTGGCAAGAAGGCAAAACAAAATCGGCCGGGTCTCGGACACAGGATAAAAAATTCGCGACTTGGCCCGGAGCGCTGACAGAAAGCTTACGTCAGTTCCCGGGAATCATTCTTTTCGCGAATTTGAAGCTTCAATATAGTTAGTTATAATGGAAGCGAGTTTCCATCAATTAGCAGAATGAAGTTTACAATCATCAAGACATTATTATCTACTGTGAATTTATTCATGTGTCGTGAAGTCATTACTATTTACTTTTGAAAACTGATTTTTTATGAATCCAACGTCATGTTGGCTGTAAGCATCTCAAGTTCCTCTTGTTCCATCCGTATCATTTCCTCCAACTCTTTCTGGTAAGCATCAACTGGTGGTGGACTGGTATCCTGCGATTCCTGTGGTATAACATTTGAGCCATCTTCGCTTAGCTCCTCAATCTTGAACATATGAGTATTTGCTTCTTCGTTCAGCTTGTCGATACCTTCTTTATACCCCTGGGTCTGTATAAATCTTTCCATCTCTTCGTTCCCACCTCTTTTCTCTAAGGCGATATTGGCTCTTCTTTCATCTCGTCTTCTTTCATTGAATGGTATATAATGTCTTGCTCTCAGAGTATACTTAGCACCAAGTGACCTTGATTGGAATCCACCTTTCCCACTTCTTTCACCCCGTATTGGGGATGACATTGGTCTGTATAATCTTTCATTTCTAGAGTTCATCTTCTTTTCCATTTTTTCTACAACTCCAATAGCATCATTATCATCATCATCATCATCATCACTTGCTTCATAATCTGAGTCTGACCCTGATTGCATATCTTCATTTCTGCTGAATATTGGTGAGGAATTCACAAGCCTTTCTCTATCAATTGAGTCGGGTAATCTCAAGCTTTTAGCCATCTTCTATATCCAATCTTTAATATTTTACCAATTCTCTATAATATAATGATACCACTAGTGTGATACGCTCCTTCTGTTTCAAGCTCTGATGTGTCAATTTAAGTCTCTCAAAGCTTTAAACCGCGTTTTGATTTTTGGCGATGAGGGAGTGCAATAACCGAAAAAGATTTTCGCGAATATCTTTAACTTTCAAATTTTTTTGATTATAGGCAGAGCTTTAACTAAATGTTGAACTAGCTAGCAATTTGAATAATTTACAAATCATTTATTCCTTAACCCTTCACTTTTGAACAATGTCACAACTAATAATTCCAGGTGATGATCTTATAACCACAGATAGCAAAGAAATTGTTATAGGACCTGGTATCCATGTCACTCCACTCACAAAAGAAATAATACCAGTTCATTCCGGTATACTTCAACAAACAAATGAATCGGTCCATATAGAATCAAATTCAAGACGCTATATACCTTCAAACAATGACTATGTGATAGGTGTCATCACTGGTACCTTTGGTGATTCTTATAGAGTCTCATTATCAAACTTTTCATTCCCGGTTTCTTTATCAATCATGGCTTTTCCAAGTGCCACGAAAAAAAATAGACCAAATTTAAAAGTTGGTAACTTAATATATGCAAGAGTTTCAAATGCAAGTCCTGAAGTTGATGTTGAAATTGAATGTCTTGATCCAAGCACTGGTAAAGATGGTGGCTTCGGTTTATTAGATGGTGGTTATGTCTTTGATGTCAGTTTATCATTTGCAAGAAATTTATTATTTGATACTAATTCTAGTTTATTGAATATTCTAGTTAAAAAATGTAAATTTGAGTTAGCTATCGGATTGAATGGTAAAATATGGATAAAAGCTGATGAATTAAAATATACTTTAGCGGCTGCTAAATCTATAGAGAAGGCACAATTTGTTAAATCTAGTGATTTCAATAAAGTTATTAATTCGACATTTAAAGAACTTGATTTATGATTTGAAGGTGCTATGATTGTTCACGATCTAATTAATGTACAATATTTATGATATAAATGGTCGTAAATTCGTAATCATGTTATAAAATATAGATATATGGGGCCTCAATACGCTTCAAAACTGGATAAACTTTCATAAAGTTCAAGATCTTTTGCATCAACAGCAGGTGGTTGCATTAATCTTGAATATTCTTTGGTTTCAGAATCACCTGGGGTTAACAAACTTTCTGTAAAATCTTTATGACACGAATTTTCATATATCTTCAAATCACGAGAATTCACTTCAATCTTTATAGATTGATCAAGAAGATCTATACTTTTGATGCTAGTACTGGTACTACTATCTGACATTAAACTTGGAGCTGGATTCATGAATGAAGTGAATGACTCTAATCCCATGTTCTTCTTTTCCTTCTCCACTTCAACCTCAAGATGCTCGGAGGATGTTGATAATTCGGATAATTGTTGACAAGTGACCAAATAATCTAATGCTTGAAAACTAACGTATTCTTCCTTTTCTTCCTTTTTATCTGAGGCTTTCATATGTCTTTGCATTTCACGCTTACGAAGTTTGTTATTGATTGATGTTTGTTTTCTTGATTTGAATGGTGATATCATGAAAGCTTCCTCCAGATTTTCAATTGGAGCAATATATCTCAATGTTGAATTCATATTGATTTCAAATAATTTTTCGAATAATGTTAACCGTCTTGGAACATAATACTCATTCCAATAATTATCGAAAAATCCTTGATAAGGTTCTAGTTTCGTCAAAATTAATCCATCCTTAGGAACATTATATGCTTCTTTGAATTTCACCAAATTAGATTCAGTCCACCAAAATCTATAACTTCTCTTTTGCTTAGATAAAGATTGAATATTATGCAAATAGTAATCAGTATTCAAATCCCAAAGCATTGGTTTACCCTTTTCCCAAACATAATTACCTAAAAATAGATTGATCGCTTCCTGTCTTTGAGCATCAACAAAGGAATTACTATAAAATCTTTTGATACTTTCAATCATATCCCTTGAATGCGAGGACCACTGATTAATCTTCCTATAAGTCTCCATGGTATTAACTAAATGTGACCCACCATATTGTAGCGCGATAGTATCACCATGATCATGAAACATTTCAGTCAATATATTAACAACATCAGAATCATAATCAATGAAAACATCATCAATTATACCCAAAGCATGTAGTTGGTAGCCAAGTGCCCTTTTACCTATAACAAACTGAGCAGCATTTGTTCTATCCAGGCAGTCAATACAATTTGTTCTGCAAATACCTTCTTGTAACTTTGTTGAATCAAGACTCCACCCGTTGTGGAAAACTCCTGTTGTGCTCAAAGTCTCATCTGCATAGGTCTCCAAGAATTCAATAACATCTTGCCCATCTGATTTAGATGCCCTACTCATATCCCAACTAGTGTATTTTAGTTTTTTATCATCTGGGAGGAACTTATTGAGGTATGAAATACACTCTTCAAATTCTTTCAATAATTTTGTCTCTCTAGGGTTTCTTTCTTTAACTTTAATCAAGTTCAAAATTAAAACAGGACTATCGTACCTTTTGAACAAATCATCAAAATGAAGAGCAGCAGAGCTGAAAAATGGATCAATAATATCAATTTCAATTGGTGGCTTTGCTAATTTCAAATTTGTACCTTCTTGTGACCAAAACAATGGTATAGATCCTCTATGCTGGACATATGATGTGTATCTAGAGTTATTATAAAACCCATATTTGCTATCATGAAAACTTGTTGTTAGTAAGTCTGAAACAATTTGTTCAGTCTCAACTTCATTAGCGACATTACCTTGATTGTTAACACCTCTTTTTAAAAAACGAGCACCAGCAAAATGGTGAGAACGTCTAGCAATCACTGTGATATAAACTTTTTTATCAAAAATAGAGACATTTGCTTGATCTATGAAACCGTGAATAATCGGTTGGAACCAGTCATAAAGTCTATCATATGTTTCCACAATTGGTTTAAGAAGTGAGCTATTCCATATAAACATCTCGTTGTATTGATCATGAAACTTTTCTGTATTCGGGAAGCCATAAGCCTTTTTTTTCTCCCGTAGTATATTTCTCTGTAAGGTATTTGTAAGATCATAGGTATAACTAAAATAAAAGGTTTTGGAAAGATCCAAGTTTGCAAATGTTGCCAAAAACCTGGCTTCTTCACTGTAATTATCTGGTTTCTTGTAATTATTTGAAATTGGAATTAGCTCTGTATCATCAATATGGTAAATATAATGACCACCAAGTATTGCAATTGGTGATCTCTTCGTAACAACACAGAGGTAATAGCAATCTGTGAATCTTATAAACCCAAGTAATCCGAACCCCGTCAATCGCTTTGTTAATCCTTCAACATTCGTCTCCTCCAATCTTGAAAGCACATTCATAATCTCCTTTCTTGTGAAAAAGACATTATCCTCAACAATCGATAGCTCTTCCTTGGCTGTAGTGAGATCAATTTCCAAAACTCTAAACATGGTTTCTCTTCCATTACTACCAACAATGTATACTCTTGTACTCGTCTCATAGATTGTATACTTTTGCAAAATCAACTTTCGTGACTTGGAGGTGGAATTATTCAGAAGTACCAAGTTGGAGTGTTGATCTGTAGCAGGGGTGGGCCCATTTTCTGTAGCATCTTTCTCCATGACATATGACACTTTATTATTATGTATCCAGTTGGCTGTCAAACAACTTCCTGGTGATTCCAAAAAGGATTTTGGTATTCACATTCTCATGTTTACCTTTATGATACTACTACAGTGGTGTCCGGGTGTTGACCTCATCGCATATACAAATTTATCTATGGTCAAAAGTGAAAATTGCATTCAACAGTGAGTAAAGAAATATTGATCGGTACCTACTGGATATACAATACCATTAGCCGAAATGAGTGAACAGGATATGATTCAAAAGAAAGCCACTAAGCCGCTGACTGAAAAACAGAAGAAGAAGATTGAGAAAGACCTTAGAAGAAAAAAATTTGCTGATATAGTAATTCAAGGTACAAATGATTACTCAATTGTTTCCAAGAGATCTGTGGAGAAACTATACACTTCTGTTTTGAATAAGAAAGACTCTGATTCTGCTCCTCCCCCTGAATATTTCAAACACTTTGTGAAAAAGTTTCAAAGAAGATCACCTACAATCAATAGAGGTTATTGGACTCGTATGGAAGCTATCAAACAATCTACTTATAAGATTATCCAACAATCGCTATCAGAAGAAAAAGAAATCGTCATCATTAACTTAGGTGCTGGATATGATCCTCTTGCTTTTCAGTACTTGGATCCTCAAAATCATGAGAATGCACAACATTTGGGGAAACTTTCATTTATTGATGTTGATTATCCGGATCTGAATAAAATTAAGAAACAAATGATTTATAACTCTCCAGAATTACAAGCAATAATTGGGGAAGAAACTCCTTCAAATACGGAAGGTGCTGAATTAAGAACTAAGAACTATACTGTATTATCTTGTGATCTTAAAAACATTAATCTTTTTTTAAAACAATTGAGAAGTCTGGATTTAGATAACGATAAAATTACAAAGATTTTCATTGCAGAAGTTTCAATTGCATATATGTTACCACAATTTGCTGATCCTGTTATTGGTGCTACTTCAAATCTTCCAAACTCTCATTTCCTATGTCTTGAGCAGCTGTTGCCTGCTGGCCCACATCAAGGTTTTGCCAGAACTATGCTTTTCCATTTCAGTAAACTTAATAGTCCTTTAATGTCTGTCTCAACATACCCAACGATTCCCAAACAAATAGAGAGATTTAAAAAAGCAGGTTATCCGGTTGCTGAAGCTACAGACTTGATGGGATTCTGGAGATCACTCCCTAAAGAAGTTCGTGATCAAGTAGAAAAGATTGAGGCATTTGATGAATTAGAAGAGTTTGTTCATTTTGCTCAACATTATATCATTTTACATGCTACTAATTCTGGATTCACGTTACTTGATGCTGATTTGCAGACCCAAGTTGAAGCAAAAGAAGAAGTTCATAACCTATGCTTCAAAATTCAAGAGAGAACTCCTGAAATTGAAAGGAAATTTCCAGCTGGTGCTGTGTCAAAGGACAACATAATCTTACTTAATGGTGGTGCCTCCATATCCCGTCTAAAAGATACATTGTTTTCATCTGATTCATCTGAACCTTGGGTCATCAATGATAGTGCTTTAAGTTCAAGAATGACACATAGTCTAAGTGCGTTAAGCGATGGAAAATTTATATTAGTAGGTGGAAGAGAAGGTCCAAATAAACCACTTTCTGATTGTTGGGTTTTGAATAACAATGGATCTGTGCATACTTGGGTTGAAGTTGAACCACTGAAAGCACCAAGAACAAGACATTCTGCATTGGTGATTGATGATGAAGTTCTGATCTATGGTGGTAATTTTGTCGAAGATCCGTTCATCAAATTCAGCGGCGAACAGTGGGTTGATGTCAAAACAAATGGGTCTTTAGTGAGTAAAAAATCATCAGCAGTTGCTTATAATGGATATAAAGGTGTTGTTATCGGAGGTTTAGACGCTAATTTTGAGATCACCGATACTTTACATATCTTTAAGGTGAATGGTAACGAGGTTATAACTGAACTCTCTCTACAGCATCCGCTCTTATCAAGATACGGTGCTAGGGCGCACTTCCTCTCTGACGATGAAGTTTTATTATGCGGTGGTGTAAGCGATTTATTCTTACATGATAACTTAACAACCATTGTTAAGATCACTCTTTCAACCAAAAAAATCACAACAGTCAAGATTCCAGATCATGTGTGGGAAAAACTTCCATTGCTAGTCGGATTTGAACTAATGAAATATAGAAATTCGCTGGTTCTTGTTGGTGGAGGTGAAGTTTGTTATTCTTTTGGATCAATATGGAATGATATCTTGGTGATCGGAGAAGATGATATTCCCGAATTCAAACAACAAAAATAACATGTATAGAGTATTATGAACATAGAACATTTAGGTATCAAAACATCAGTAGTTAGGGAACAAAATATCATCAATTTGCCTGAAATATTGAAGGAAAATTTCAAATGCAAACCTGCAAAAAAAATAAAAAAATAGAACTCCTCATGGGGGGCTCGAACCCCCGACATTTCGGTTAACTTCCGCTAAGAAATGATTGTTCCTTAGTTTGACTGTAAAAGCCGAACGCTCTACCAACTGAGCTAACAAGGACGAGTTCTGATTGTTTAAGATTACTATTTAACATATGACAGTTCGATTACGTAATTCAAATTAATTCATTTGTCAAATTTAGAAGTATATTAAGTGCTGATCATATAATTTTAACCAAATATAGAATAATTCAATCCAATATTTTCACCTATCATGTTTTAAAGTATAACTTAGGTTGTTTTTTTTTAAATGTATTTTGGAGCTCATTTAGAAATTAAAAATCAGAAAAATGAGTCAACTAAATACTGGTAAAATAACAATTATAAAATATTATTATAATTATATATTATATATATGTATAATGTTTACATAAAATATACTTGATAAAATATAGTTAAGAAGTAGTACATGTATGATTACTGTTATATTTCAAGTATTATTTGTTCAAGTTTCTTTTTTGAATAAAAAGCTATGAAAAACATAACAGTCGACTTTAACTAGTCACATTAACTTCCCTAATTTCTATTAATAACAGCTTTAGTAAAACAAAACCATATGTATCAGTGAGTGTGTAGAATATGTAATATTGCTAAGAGAAAATGTTGTCATTTTCATGAGTCTAATGTCGGCTTCAAAGGGCTCAAGATTAATACCACTACGATGATTGACCGTGTAATATTGGCAGATTCATAATGATACTTAATTCAATTAGACTTAGCTAGTGTGTAGATCTTAACATGTTATCGGCTAATTGAAGAGCCTATGACGAGCTAGAAACAGACAATAATGTTGCACTTATTCGTACGCTCATGAGGTGAGGGGATCTACAGCATTTATAACTTTTCAATACTATATTACAATATATAATTAAATAAATTCCCATACACAAAACACAAGATAACGAATTAAAAGAAACCATCATTAACTAAAAAGCATACCCGCTCACAAGAATTTTTGAAAAAGGTTCTGTCTTGACTCAACTTGAATTTCGCCGAATAATTCTTTTTGTTTTAATTCAACGGAATCAGATGTACCTAGAACCAACAATTCAAAAAACACTCTAGTAGCTTCATTTTTTGGCAATTTTGATAAAGGTGCTTCACTCTCAGCGTCTTTTTTAACTATTTCAGAGAAGGTGAGCGTCTCTTTATCTTCAAACATTCCTCTCAATTCGGAAGAGACCTTGATTGTAGATTCTGAAATACCATTATTTGAGCCAGAATTGAAATCATCCAAAGTTTCTTCTTCTTTTGACACTTGCTCTTGTTCAATTTCTTCACCTCCTTGAGCTTGTTCCTCTTCCATTGGTACCCTTTGATCATCAAACCCGAAATCAATATCACCACCACCAAAGTCAAACTCCATGTCCATTTCATTTGGTTCATTGGTTTTATTAGCTTCTTCTTCCGAATGCTCTAACTCTGGAGCTTCATCTTCTGGGACTGGTGAGCTAATTTTTTGACGTTTAGTGCACAATAAGCTCTCAGCAATATCATCTTGGATGTAATTCTCCCTTAATAAAGCTTCAATGAAATTTCTTTTTGACTTGAGGTCTAACTCAGTAGTGTTTTCTTCATCTGAGTCGACAATACCATTTGTATCGTTGAAGTTTCTGATAGGAATTTCAATTTGTGAATCTTCAACAATTTTACGATGTCCAGCAACGGTAGTTCTCGCTCTTCTTGGTCTTTTGGTTGGTGTTCTTGGCTCTTCTTGACCTTCAATGACTTCTGGTGACCCAGGTATCACTTCTAATGGTTGTTCTAGATCTTGATCCAAATCGAAACCAAGATCAATATCATCATTTCCTTCTTGGTCCATATGTGATAAATTTGCTTCATCACCTGCTCTACCAATTTCAATTGATTGATCATGTTCATGTTCATGTGAATTACCGAAATCAAAATCAAAATCCTGATTACCTTGGACTTCTTCTTCATTTTGTTGGGATTTTTCAACTCTGTCTTCATCCAGGTCAAAGTTCAAATCAAAATCTAAATCATCTTGACCGGCCTCTAAATCATCAAGTTCGTCAAATTTGTTTCTTGGAAGTTCAATGGAATCATCAAAATCTTGATTTGTAACAGCCTGACTTTGGCCAAAAAAATCTGAGTGTCTTGGATTTTCATTATCATCAAATGTTAAAGGCTCTTGATACAACAAGTCTGATTGTGTGATTGTATCTTGTAAAATCAATTGGTTGACTGATGGAACAATAGTTGCGTTTACCGGCAAAGTAACTGTGTTCGAACTTGATTTGAAAGCTGACTTCAATTTCAATAAGGCATCTGAAACATCGTCTAATAAATATTTGGCTTTTCTTGAGTAGATTCTAACAACACCATATAATAATTGACCTGAAAGTCTTAGCGCTAAAGCTTCAGAATCTTCATTTTGTGAAGTAGCGTTTTCAATAGCCTTGGTTGACTGAATGATATTAGATTGTAAAAATTGGTTCTTGGATAGCTTTCTCTCCAAGTTAGCAGCTAACCACACTTGAGCTAATGGCCCTTCTTTAGATAAAAGGTTTTCAGAATAGAACATCACTATTTATCACAAACTTGAAAGGAAGAGGTCTAGCAATCGAAACAACTCCACTCTGGAAGCTTTGAAGATAAAATAGCAAATATAAAAAGGTAGCAAGGTTTCCCCAAGGAATGCAATAGCACTTGTGTATAGTGTTGAACTGATTTGTAACGTTGTTTATTATGGGTCAGATGAAACCAATTGATATATCATACTTTTTTTTCTTGATCCTTAAAATTCGCGTTTCTGTCATTTTTGTCCGGCTTAACAAAGCGTGTTTCCGGATTCGGGGGTATAACCAGCCGGTTCTTGAATTGAACACGGTTTTGAATATTTATAATACGAGGATAGATGTACATACAGTGTTGGAGCTTGATACGTGGGTACTTAATATTTGCTGTTTGATATTCTTATATTCAAAGTCGAAGCTGGAATGAATAGTATACTCAAGTGTAGATTATCCAAAAGATTTCATTATTGCCCTGGACCTATGAAGATAATTACGTGGTCGACAATTTTCACCTAGGAGAAGAAAATGTGTTATATAACTCGTTTCAAATCTGGGTACGATAATTTTCACAGTTTAATCACATCTTATTACCAAATTAAATAAATCATATCTATAGAACAGAATATATACACCTCAAAATCATTCTGCTATTTATTTCTTAGAACAACAAGAACCACCGAATGAAGCAGAAGTGTTTGAAAATGCTAATCTTGAAGCATTATCCAATTTAGATTTAATCTCATTAGATCCATCCAATTTCTTAGCACCTGAAGTAGTCATAGCATAACTTGGAATCAAATCTAATGCAGGGTTTTGTTTAAAGAAGTTTCTTGGTCTCATTAATAAGGTAATTGGTTCAGCAGGCATTAATGGGAAATCTTCTGGAGCTGGAACATGTGAAATACCAAAAGTGTGGAAAACGATAACATCAGTGTTTTCAACATTATCAGAACCATCACCAATCCAACCTCTGATACCAATTGGACCATCACCAGAACTTTGTGGAACATGAACACCTGATGGGTATAATCTATCTTCTTCATATTTCACAACATGCATAGCATGACGAGCCCATGGTGCTCTCTTGGATGGAATGGAATTTTCTTTAGCTAATAATCTTGGTGTTTGGTTAGAAACAATCTTATAAGAAACTGGTAAACCTGAATATTCATTCAAAACATTTGGATTGATGATATCCCATGATCTTGAAGTTTCAGCATTGGCATGAACTAATGAGTCTTTAACAGTCTTATAAACGGTTCTTTTACCAAACCAACCGTTACCGTATGGGTTTTCTAATGAACCTAAATCATGTGGAGATGGAAGAACATCTGAAGAACCAACAGAGTTATTATCACCATCAATTCTTGGATCCAATCTTAAAGCGAATAAATGTTGATGGTTATGTGCGTTAACTTGTGGATAAACTTGAGTACCCCATGGACCAACTTTTTCACCTTTGTTAGCAACATATGTATTTAAGATACCAGTTAATTTAACATCTAATCTAATTGAACCATCTTGTAAGAAATTCCAGTAAATACAATATTCATAGTTAGCAGCAGTAAAGATTTGTGAAATAACTAATCTTGTAGCTCTAGTAACAATAGTGGTAGCAAAATCATCTCTGAAATCTGAATGCTTGTACAAAATACCATCATCTTCTTCATGAATACAAACAGCGTTTTTAACAGTGATTGGGTCACCTGCTCTATCAGCAAAATGAGCATCCAAATAATGGATAACACCTTTACAGTCACAACCAAGAGCTAATGGATTAGTCATGTAACCAGCACCATATTCACCAATATCTAAGGCATGCTTTCTAAAGTGTCTAAAATCTGGAGAACCATATGGAACAATCATTTCAGCTAATGACATTCTATGGAAAATTGGACGAACATTACCGTGGTCATTATAAGTGATGTCTGATAACACAATACCTTCTCTATAGTTGAAACCAACATGGAATTTGAAGTTGGACCATTCCATAACATTGTTATCCATTTTAAAAGAAACACCTTCCGGTTGAGTAACATTGATTGGTTTTTGATCTTGTCTGTAACCAAATTGTTTAACTGCATCACTTGGATAAAAGTTTGAATGTGGATGTTTTGAAACTGGTCTTCTAACATTTGGAATATCAATATAGATGACTTCTTTAGTTTCAGTATCAACAATTGGAATGAAATCTAAAGGATGAGAATATTGAGAATCATCTTCATCTGATCTATAATACATCATAGCTTGTTGTAATCTTCTACTGCTACCCCATCTTTCATCATAACCGATGGTCCATGGATCACAATAAACTTTGTGCATTTCATTAGCTGGGATACCTGAAATGACACATTGTTCAATAACACCTGGATCTTTTCTAATAACACCTTCAGTGGAACATAAATCTTCGACAGTTAAAATTGGTTGAACACCATGAACATGCTTTAAGTTGGTTAGATACATATTAGTAATATCAACAACACCTTCTTGAACACCTGGTTTACCAGCTTCCAAGATGACAAAGAATGATAATCTTGGTGGTAATGGACCATTGCGTTCCTTCCAATCTAAAAATGATCTTTTGGTTGGTTCCTTTAAAGTAACAGTGTTGAACGAAATTTTAGCAGAACCATATTTAGCTTTAACGACAGACACAACAGCTCTGATTTCAGCAATAGACAATGGATCTAATGGATGTGCTGGTGGTGGAGGTGGAGCAGCAGAAGCTGTAGTTTGAGAAGCAATTTGCTGTAAACGTTCCATGATTTAAGTGGCAATAAAATGGAGATAAATATTAAAACACGGAATAAAGATTCAAGACCAGCTGATTCTTTTGTTCCTAATCAAGTTTAGTTTGTATTTTGATTTGAATATTTAAAGAATATATTGAATTGAAGGATATTTTCACTCGTTTATATATTTTTCAGTCTTTATGGATCGTACGTTGATAAAGAAGCTCTTTTTATCTCAATCAGGAAAGAAAAAGAGCTCCTCAGCTTATCGCCCGTGGCCTAATCGGGAAACTGGGAGCACACGTCAAATCACAGCGAAAAAGGCGCAAAAGAAGCAGCGCCAAAAACCCGCGACAAATGGCAAATGCTGAGAGCCAAGTGCAATTTGCGCCAATTCACAAATCCCGCTGGGAAACTTCGAAAAACGCACTCTGCCCACGTCCCAAAAGGGGAACTCTGTGCACTGCGAAAGGGATTTCAATTTGTTATTGGCTTCTTGATTGTTCCTGTTCATCGACAATTTGCAAACGTCTAAACTTCAGATGTCATGACCAGCGATTGCTAACAATAATCCATTCATGCAAAGTTTAGCGCCCTTTGAACATCCAGACTCTTAATCCGGGTGCTAGGTGGTTTCAGTTTCTGGATTGGTGCATTTAAATCGTTTGAGAATCTAATCGGGTTTTTGTTTTCTTGAAGTGCTTGTACACATTTATTCAGTTTATAACTCTAAATTTCTATATGGGCACTTTTCATTTGATTTTTAGTTCTCCCCAGTCTTGTTAGTATTCATGATTTTTTATCTATTCGCATTCAGCTTAGATATTAGTTCTGCTTTATGATTTGTTTTCGTTTCAAGACAAGAGCTATGTGATCTGTCTTTTATTAGGTTTGACTTGGCTATTGGAAGAATATTTTCGTCGTTCTGTTCTGAATTCGTAAAAGGGATTCAAGATTGATTGATTTCAAGCTCTATAAGATTTCTTATTCTAACATTTGAAGGTTTCAAGAGTTTGACTTTCTTCTTGAAAGCTCACTATTCAATAATGGCGTGCTTCTTTAGCATCAACGTGTATCATGTATTAGTTTTGGAAGTTGTAAAACCATTATGTTTTTACTCGATATGGAGTAGAGTAAACGAATCTTCAAGACATTTTAGTTCATTACCGTGAAGTACACTTCCGGCTTCAACATGATACCGCTTGCTTTATAGTATCTATGGCTCATATGATTACAGTTGATATACATTGTTCCATGTACCATTTGGCGCTTTTAATGTCACTCTTATCCCCTCATGATGAGCGGTGATGGAATTGATGGATTTGAAGAAAGTTCAGTCAAACAGTAGGAACCAAGCGTCAAAAAGAAAGAGATGCGAGGAGCACCCATTCAGTAAAAACAGTAGGTGTTAATTGTTCAGAGTACTATGAGCATTCACATACAAGTTTCAGTGTTTTCATTTAGTTGATATGACAGATAGAGCCTTTTTGTAAGATTCTTACTATGCCAGTGATAGTTATTAGTGAATTTTTAATTTTTTTTTCCAATGAAAGGTTGGATTCATCAATCCAATTAAACCCCCAGAACTCTTTAAAGCTGCTAGCTAAGTTCTTTCTTTAAATGTACTGAATCTGGCTGCTCAGTTCTTTGATAGGATTGTTCAATGTTGAGTTATCAATGAATGAGAATGGATCTCTAGAATAAATTTTAAATAGAATATAGATGGAGTTAATCAATCATCGTGATTGAATTGGTAATTGGCTCGCCAATGAGTATCGGACCTTCCTTGTAATGCCCCTTAAAAGTTTTTTCCAACCAAGACCATGCACTTCTTATACCTAAAAATTCATCATTTGAATCTGTTAAAAATTGTTTCGGAATGTGTCAACTATTAATTGTGACAAAATTCCAACGCTTGGTTTGCGCAACATCCAGGATCTTGAATTTTGCCTTGATTATCTTCATATTATACAATTCACAGAATTTATCAACTTCAATCATTACTTTGTTATTTTCATAATCATCAACTGCCTACATTACAACATCATCAAAACTGGATGCTCTAATGACATTTTGACTTAAAAAGCGAATATTGGTACTTCAGAGTAGTTTAATTAGAAACATTCATGTGACCGCAAAGTTGTAATCAACATATGTTTGATCCAACGAGCGAATCGGATGGAGGTGAATAATATACCAAGCACTTATTATTATGAAGTGATTGACCTGATCCATGACCCTCTTGTGATAAGTACTAAGCGCATTTGGAGACTGAAACTTTGTGCTTCAACTTTGAAAGTTATTTTCATCAATATATAGTATTTCACAGTTTACAACGTTCAATGGTTACTTGGTGTTCACTGATGAGGGTGAAATACACTATAATGTGAACCTTACTTTATTTTTCAAGGGGGATAGCTAAATGGGTGATCAAAAACAAAAAACACTTAGTTTAGAGAATCCTTTTGAACAATCAAAATACCACAAACAAAGATCAAGTTAAATAATGGCAAAGATGATAACCTCTGCGAACATGTTATAAACTAAACTTTATATGAAAGTTTGATGGTATTTGAAAATCATGAGTAATAGGTACAACGTTTCAGGTATAAAGTGGCAGGTTAATTCTATATAAAGCAGAGAGTTCAAGCGTAAATCATGAGCAAATACAACTAAAAAACATCAGAATTTTTTTTATCCCTGTGTCTTTTGAAGTTCCAGATTTGTATGTTTGAGAAATAAATAGAAACGATAGTTAATATAACATTATTTTGCCTATAGGTTCATCAATGTGCCGCTTTTGAACTGATGATTAATGTGAAGCTACAAAACAAAGAACATAATAACGATGAAATAAAGCTTTGCAATAATAACAAGGTCACTTGAAATTTTTCAACCTAATCCTCTTCTTTAAATTATCATATAAAAAGGGTTTTTTGTCCGAACCAACAACATCCATCTATAGAAAAAAAAATATTTGCAACAACATACTAATATCTAGTAGGAAAAGAATTTTGATACTAACTGAACTTCAGTATTGAGGTTTAAACGTAACTTTCTATAGATGAAACAGCGACATAAGTGTTGTAAATATGCTCCCCAAACTTGAAAGAAATGTTCAAGTGTTTCTAAGTGAGCATCAAGAGCTGCACTGTCTTCAACATCATTCTGATCATAATGTCTTGATCTCATAACATTTGAGGCTGAAATTTTATTGATTTTTCTTTTTGACTTATTCAAGATATTTACAGTAGAACTTTTATTTTTGAATCTTGGCTCACCATAATAATTTTCGAAATCTATTTCATAAACTTCAAATTTTTTTTCATCTCTATATTCGTCAACTAAGATTTCCATCTCATATTTTTTGAAACCTTGAACTAAACTTCTAAAAATTTCAGCTTTATTAACACCATCATCATTTATTTCAATATTGTTTTCTTTGATGAAATAGCTGAAGTGTTCTGCGTTGCTCAAAATATTTGTGAGATATAACTGAAGATTATATTTGGTTTTATTATCAAATATTTGCAACGACTTGTTGTTAGCTTGATGATTCATTATAATTGTCTATTAATGAAACTAAAGTAATGAGAGAGAAAGAGATAAACGTGAAGCAGCAGTTGTAGTTGTTGTAGTTGTTGTTTATATTGTTGTGGTCCAAATAAATGTGTCAGATGTAGGATGAAGGTATATATAATTTTTAGCCACTTATAGATAGCTAGAATTCAGTGTTCCAATTGAAACATAATAAAATACTTGAAAAGAACAAAATACCAAGTTGAATAAAATATCATTTACTATTTCAAGTCCATAATTGGTTTTGTGTAATAGAAACTCAAAATACATTAGTTTTTTGTGGTAATCCTAATTTACTTAAATTAGCTGCTGCTAAAGCAACGTAACGTATCCTAATCAACTAAGGCAAACAGTCAGAGCGCTGAGCAAAGCTCAAATGTTTGATAAAACTTAACACCATATTCAATAAAGCCACCAACATTAATCATGATACCTTTTGATCTTGAATATACAGCTCTTTGTAACAACTTGTAATTTAAATCAGCTAAAAAAAAAAAAAAAAAAAAAAGCTAAAATGGTGTTCGGATGTACTGGAGAATGAAGTGGTGGTCGTAATTATCAATTTCAACAAGAAGCCATCGTAGTATAGTGGTTAGTACAGATCGTTGTGGCCGATCAGACCCAGGTTCGATTCCAGGCGATGGCACGCTTCTTTTTTTGCCATTTTATACCACATTGAATACTGATGTGGATCATAGATTTCAATGGTAATGCTATATTTTTTTTGTTGCATACCCTTCAAGAAGTTCTAACCCATCAAGCGACTGTGCTGTTTAATGCTATGGGTGACCAACGGTGCGATCTTTTGCTTAACATGCTCCATCAATTCCATTCCGGATCCTAGTTTATTGATACTACCGTCTATGAGCTGTCTGATCTACAAATTTTTTGAAAGAAGTTCAGTGTATCTACTACAATTTTAAAAAAATTATTTTATCAAAAATCATTAGTGAATATTTCATACGTAAAACTGTGTATCCTTTTTTTTTAAATCTTCTTCTAATTCATATCATAGTTTTGGTTTTCTCCTCTTTCTTCCATCTTTCTCTAGAAACTTGAAACTTATCAAAAATTTCTCACCACTGTATATATCTTGTTGCATAGATTGAATATTTTATTTATTTATTTATTTTTATTTTACTTTCATTAAGTGTTACTTTTCCCAATATAACTTTGGTTGTTTAATGCAATAAATCTATTTGGCAACTGATTGTAAAGCTTCTAAAACTTCAACTTGGATAGCAGCAGTAGCAGCAACGGCTTCATCACTACTTGTGACGTTTTTTTGAGCTTCAGACAATTGTGATTTGATAGCTTCTGGAGAGAAAGCAGATGGTTCAAAAGCTTCAATTGCAGTAATTGATAAAGTTGAACCTGGTTGAACGGTAGCGAACCCACCAGAGACGAAAAATTGTTTAGTTGAACCTGAAGATTCAATAATTTCCAAGACACCTGGTCTCAATTGTTCAATGACTGGAACGTGGTTAGCTAAGATACCAATGTCACCATTAACACCTGGAACATTAACTTGTGTAACTTCTTGAGATGAGAATAAAGTTTCATGAGGTAAAGCCAATGATAATTTTAAGACATCAGCTGAAGCAGCTTCAGCGTAGGTTCTTTTAGCGATCAATTGGGTTTGACGGGCAACGGTTCTGAAGGCAGTTGATCTGAACATTGTGTCTTTGATTTGTGTTGTGATAGAATTGATGTAATAAGGGTGTTGTTATGCCTTTAAGCTTCACTTTTTACGTTGTTGAAAAACCATTTCGTTTTTTTTTGTAAGGGGTGGAAAAACAGCTTTTCATTGGGCGTCAGCACTAGTGCATCCGCGACGGCGCGGGAGTTATGCGGCGGGCTCGTAACGGGACCAAAGAGACTTTGTTATAGCTGAGGCTTGAACTGGTATTTGGTGTTTGATGAAGTATATAGACTTGAATGAGAGGGAAGAAGTGTATAGAGAGCAAGATATACATACCATGAGCACGCAGATCAACAACTTGACGCTTTCGTTCAACGTGAGTATAGACAGGATTAAGTGGTGTTAAAAACAGCTCATATACTGACTAAATCAACTAGGAAATTTTGTACAACATTGGTGATTTATTTGATGAACTATACACAGACAAGACTGCTAACCTGGTGGTGCCCAACAATAATAGGGCAGTACATCAACTAAATAACTCCATAAAGACTTTCGATAAGAACCTTGATGATGTCTTGATACAACTGAATGATATTTCATTATTTGATGCAAAATTGAAACAAAGAGCTATAGAGAGACAACAAGAGAAAAATCTGCCCACAAAGCAAGAATCAGTAGAAGAACCACCAAAAGAACAAGAATTACAAACTCAGAATAATGAAGCAGCGGGCGCAAATGTGAATGATAATAATAATTTAGGTAATAATGAAAACATCTTGGACGATATAAATGATTTCTTATCAACTGTTCCAGATTCTGCAGATGTTGGTTTAAATGATGGGTTTAATGATAATATTCAAAGTTTGTTAATGGAAAATAATCCATATGATGATCCGAACAATAACGGAAATATGAATTTTGATTTCCAGAACAATGATAATAATGTTCAAAACATCAATAATGATGGTAACAATAACAGTAACAATAATAATAACAGTAATGGAGATGTTAATATGGAATTTGATAATAATATCTTTGATGAAATAGATTCCATGTTGAATATATAGTCTCAAAACTACATCACTAAATCATACAGTATTAACTTACATTTATAATGCTATAGAAAACTAAATCAAACTCTAACAGGAACAAAAAACTATGATAGCAAAATCACAAGCATAAACACATCAAATTTATTATTAACCTTTCCCTCTTTTCTTCATTACCATTTTAATGAAATCACCATGACTGTAATGTTATCAGTTGTCATCTTACTTAATGCATGATCCACTAATTTTTTTGCAGCGTGTGTAGAATCTTCAATATCTTTGATCATTTCACAAGCTTGTTGATCTGATATAACATCCCATAACCCATCACATGCGATAATCAAAAATTTATCAGTATCTTTATTTAATTCAACACTTGTTGTATATGGACTTCCAATAACTAAGTCTTTAAAAAATTGATCACCTAAAGATCTTGTCACCGCTAACATACCATTAACTCTTGATTTCATGATTAATCCACCATTTTTTTCAATTCTATGAATTTCATGTTTATCTGACGCTTTATGATCATATGTCAATCGTATAGCTCTATTATTTCTAAATAAAACAATTCTCGTATCTCCAACATTTGCAGTATATAACATGCGCTTATGTTGGCTTAGATCAATCGATTCATTATTGGCAGCATCACCATCTTCTTCTGTAGTATTATCGGGAAGTTCCCATCTTAATATAGCAACAGCAGCAGTACATCCACTGGAACCTTCAACATTTTTGACAATTTGATCATCAGCTTCTAAAAAACCTTCATTTAAAATATCACGAACATCTTCACTTTCATGTTCAATTAATTTCTTCTCCACTATTGAATGTAAATTTTGTCCACACCATTTGGCAGCTTGTTTACCAGCATGTCCGTCAAATATCGCAAAATAACCCCAATCTAATCGTTCAACAAAATTTTCCACATATGTATGGACGTCTTCCATAGTTGGTCTATAAATTTTATTTACATCTTCAGCAACACCAACTGAATATGATAATTTATATTTTTGACTAGTGTCTGTATTATTATGGCTCATCATATGACCTAGTCTGGAGTTGAGCTTTTTTATTGATGACAATGACAACTTGAAGTATGTTTATTTTTTTCAATAGCTTTTAGAAACGCTATTCACTTTATTTATAATTTGACAAGGTTTCACTTTTGACAAAAGCAAAGCAATACTTGATGTACAATTTGATAAAGTTTCCAGACAGCGGGAAACTATAATGACGACTATAATTAGAAACCACTTGATATAGTGATCTAATATCTTCTTAATTTATTGACTTAAGACTTCTTAATGACTAATAGTTTCCAATTGAAGCTGTTTCGAATGGTTTTTTGTGGGATAAAGTAAGGTACGTTTCCATTTATTTGGTTGACATGATATAAAACCGCGAAATTCTTTGACGGTAAACCGCGAAAATCTGAGTCAGTTTACCCGCAATCTTGCTACAGAGAGATTTGGTTCAAATCGAAATCCACTACGTCAGACAGACCATAATATCTGGCTGGCCCTTTGAAGTACGTTAGACAACATTGAAATTATATTTGATAAAAGACCTATAGATACAATCCTTCTAATGATTCGTCAACCTTAGTCTTCATGACACTTTCTTTAGCTTTGACGAAATCAGCATTTGTAACCTTCATTCTTCTTTCTCTCAATGCAATTAAACCAGCTTCAGTTGCAATAGCTTTAACTTCAGCACCAGATAATTCATCTTTAGCACTTATAATATTTTCAATATCTATTTCATCAGATAGTGTCATTTTTCTTGTATGGATCTCGAAAATTTTCTTCAAGTTTTCAGAATCTGGAGGTGGGAAATGAATTTTTCTATCTATACGACCAGGTCTAATTAAAGCAGGATCTAATGATTCTATAGCATTAGTAGCCATAAGCACTTTAATATCACCTCTATCATCAAAACCATCCAATTGATTTAATAATTCCAACATGGTTCTTTGAATTTCCTTTTCACCTGAAGATTGTGAATCATATCTCTTAGTACCAATAGCATCAATTTCATCAATGAAAACAATAGCTGGCGCATTATCAGCAGCCAATTTAAATAAAGATCTCACTAATTTAGGACCTTCACCAGCGTATTTTTGGATTAATTCCGAACCAACCATTCTAATGAAGGTAGCAGATGTGGAATTTGCAACAGCCTTTGCTAATAAAGTTTTACCAGTACCTGGTGCACCATATAATATAACACCTTTTGGTGGATGAATACCCATTTCACTATATAATTCTGGATGAGTTAAAGGCAATTCAACAGCTTCTTTAACTTCTTTAATTTGATTTTCTAAACCACCAATATCGGCATATGTTTCGTCCGGCGCAACTGCTACTTTCATAACACTAACTAATGGGTCAGCATCATCTTCAAGCACACCAACAATCGAGACTGTTTTGTTATGTAATAGAACTGAGCAACCTGGCTCTAATAATTCTTTATCAACAAATGATAAGATTGAAACATAATATTCTGGACCAGAACTTGAACTAACAATAGCATGATCGTCATCAATGATTTCTTCTAATGTACCAACAGTCATTGGGGATCCCCTTATTTCTTCAACCTTATCTTTCTCTTCATTCTGTTTCTTTTCAAATGGTTTCAAGTTTTCAATACTTGCAACATACTCTTGTTCAATTAATAAATGATCATGAATACGTTGTGTTTTCAATAATTTTAATTTTGAACGGTTTCTAGGAAAAACATCAGGTAATTTCTCAGCAGTTGAAGGTCCACCTTTTCTCTTCTTTCTTCCTATCTTTGTCTTTACAGGTGGTTCATATTTTGGTTTCTTTGATTTATCTTTCTTCTTTCTATCGCCACCAGGTAATCCTGAAGCACCTTGACCCTAGGATAGATGTTAGTAAGCCGTTAAGTTTCACCAAAAACAATAGCTAGGATAGACTAGAGTTAATTGAGTATGTACCTACCATTTTCAATTATCTTTTTAACGTATCAATTGATGAATAGTATCAATATGGATCTTTAATATTTTCAATTTGTTGATGGTTGTTGGAATCTTGGTTTTTGTTTTTCTCAAAAGTGCCACTGAAAAAAATCGGAAACGCGCAACACAAAATGGGAGTTTTTGGTTTACGGACACTACAGTATAACTGAATTTTGAATCAATAATAGAATGTACAATTAAACTATTTCTCTATTATAATGCTAAAGTTGTTCATTGCAGGACCATCACGTATCTTCTTCTTTGGGAACGAGTTGCCGTCCTTTTTCCCTATCCACTGAAGGACCAAATATACTAGTTTTTTAGCCTCACTATACTTGGTCATTTTATATCCTAATGAATTTGAAATTTTCTCAAAATGTGCTTTATCACAGTATCTGGAATTTGAGAAACAACTTAATGGTAATACAATAAATATAAGTGGTGCTTCTTGTGATTTATCAAGGAATTTTTCAAATCGTTGCATCATCTGGCCACGACCTTTAGCAGTAGGTACAAAGTTCAAGACTAATGAACATGAAATCAAGTTGAATTTCTCATCATTCCCTTTGGGAAGCGGTCTTTCCATAAAATCTTGCTTCAATATACCTGGCTCATTGGAGTTAAGATCAATCCTCGTTATAGTTTTAGCGTATCTTGAGATAATGTTCTGTGTTGAAAGTGATCCAATCTCAAGTACTCTTAAGTCATCTTTTCTGCTTTTTAATTCTGGCATGGTTTCAAATAACCATTTGGATGAATCACTACCTCTTTTAGACTCTTGTCCATAGATGGATGCAACTTGGTATTTCTCTAACCCACCCTTTTCCACGATTTCAAAGTTGATTTTCTTCAAAATTTTAACAAGATTTGATACAGTAGTTTCATTACTGACATTGATAAGCTCTTCTTCAGTTGGAATTGATACCTCATCATTTACAGATTTGCTGAATTCCTCTATATTAGCACCATTAACTTCTTGACCATGTATTTCTGTAAGTTTGCGATATATAACATCTTTTTTGTTTAATAGTAGATGAAATCTTCTTATTATTTTTCTAGTATTCGATGGTTTGATAGAGGGTTTGGTGAATTTTTTACCTGTGATTGATTTAGACTTCTTCAAGAATCCTGTTCTTTTACCCATCGTGAGACCAGATAATTAGCAGCTGTCCCAAATAGTATTTTTATCCAAAAGAGTCTTCAGCTTCTGTGTTGATCTCCATCATGTATAATTTTTCCGCGCCGACACACGCTTCATAACCGATTCCACCATCTCTCAGATTAGAACTAACATTTGTACGCAGGATAGTCGCAGAGGTCTTTCCTGTTCTAATTATGGGGTTGACTTTTCCCCAAACTCAGAACCATTTTGAAAGGCTGACTTGCTCATCTTTCTACGAATCTGTATGTGACAATTCAAACCTAGGCTGTTCAGAACTTACACACACATTAATATATAAATGTTTAAAGTTTTAATACGAAATAAATAACTAAATTCTTTAGTATTAGTTTCCTTTTAGTGCTATCTTACTTGAGCGAACTTAAGTACATAGAATCAATTCAAAACTATATAAGTTGAAACAAGATTTACGCAGTGGGAACTGCCTTTGGATCACAGTTCTTGGATCTTGAGCAATATCTCGTATTGTTTTACAGTGCTTACAGATAGGCCAGATGTCAGAGACCCAGGAAAGAAGCAACTGAAAAAAATACATTAACACATCTTCGCATTACAAAATTGTTCAAATTGATATAGTTAATGTATGATATGTCATGGTGCTCTGTTGGTAAATGTTAAACGGCAATCCTTGAAGAGCCAAAAAGTTCATATCAAAGATAGAACATTTCATTTGTTATATTTCATTTTCTTCATAATTGTTCGTACTTGATTTCATTATCATAATGAATATTTTTCAGATCAAATATGTTTTCAAAATCTTAATGTTCAACCTAGTTGTCACTTCATCCATTTCTATTAAATATTGAGCTCATTTCGTTATTCGCAGGGTCAATGAGAGACGAAAGGACCCAAGGAACAATATTGCTTCTGAAATATTTGAAAGAGAAACATCGCTTTATTTTTGAACGAATAAATTGCATGTCTCTGAGAGTTAGCTGAATGAAGTTCGGCTATGGAGATGAAGATATTTCAAAATAATCTAAGAATTAATTAAAGAGGTTAATAAAGAAAAAGGATAGCGAGAAAGAATCTGCACTGTTCTAATCTAAGGATAATAGTACTGGAGATAGTTACGAAAAAGCAAATATCCTTTATGAGAAAGTTTTCTCCACAGAAGCTCATATTTTGCTAATACTTTTTCAAAATTACTATTTGACAGAATACCCTCAATATTTTTCATGCTGTTAGTTGAAATATTTATTGAATAAAATCTGTAGCATTCGTTCTATTGGTATTTCATTTGCCTTTCAAAAGAGCAATACCTTATTGCAGTTCCACAAGAATATCAATTGTTTCCTCCTTTACTGTTATATGGAAGCTATTAACCTTTATAATTCATCATTGCAACGCGATGAGAAATGTTCAGTCATATTGGATTTTTAGAAAGTTGATGATGATCTCTTAGCATCTTCCGTCTTGTTCACACAAGATGAGACCATAACTCCAGACTTACAAGGTGTTGTTTACACAAACGGGAAGATTGTAAAATTTACTTTGTAACAATCCAAGAAGTTATAGAAATTGCACTAAAGGAAGACATCAGTTTTGTTGATTTTGCTCCTACAACTGAGAAGCACAAGTTAGATACTACCCCCGTTGAAAGATGCTACCACTGCTCCGAATTGCATACTTTCAATGCTTGCGAGATTTTCAGCTTGGACGTCTATATTGAGGAACACTAAGTTCTGTACAGTTTGTGAATGATGATGTTATAAGTAGAATGTGTCATTAAATTTCGCGTAAACTTATTACGATGACTAAGCGATGAGCCCTGGCCAAAAAAAAAAAAAAAAATTTCAAAAGGTACTCATGATTTTTATCGTATTATAGATCACCTTGAATAAACAATAACTCCAAGAATAGCTATTATATAAATATGGCTTCCAATCAATTGAAGAAGCAAATGCTTACGAAGAGAAAGCAATTTGTGAAGAACAAGATCTCAAAAGTTCCAAAAATTCCAAAGAATAAGCCTTTAAAAACTCAAGCTAAAGTACCGAAAGTTCAAGAAAAAATATTAGGCGCTGATAATTTGAACTGGAAGAATGTCGAAATTCCAGAAACTTTAGATGATTTTGGTGGTCTTTATGGCTTAGAAGAAATTGAAGGTGTTGGTGTTAAGTACGTTGATGGTAAAGTTCAATTTGTTACCAAAGATGAAAATAAAGAAGCTGCCAAAGTGAGTGATGAGAAGGAAGAAAAAGAAGATGAAGAGATGAAAGAAGACACAGTTGAAGAAGTTAAAAACGATTCAGTGGAAAAGTCTAAATCGGAGGTTAAAGAAGAAGAACCTAAAACAAAACAAGCGAAGAAAGAAAAGAACAAAAAGGTCAAAGCAGTAACAAAAGAAAAAGTCAAAACGGAAGAAGACAAAGAATTTGAAGGATTAGGTAAAGTTTCACATACTTTAAACTTTGAAGATATTGAACTCCCTGATGATGATGTTGATTTGCCCGCTTGGTCTAGGTTAGAACTTTCAAACTATACAATGTTAGGATTGAATCATCTAGGGTTTGAGCAACCAACCCCAATTCAAAAGAAATGTATTCCAGTCATTAATGAAGGTATTGAAATCATTGGTAAGGCATCAACAGGTTCAGGTAAAACATTAGCATATGGTATTCCGATTTTGGAGAAATTAGTTGCTAATAGAGATACAAAATCGCCAACTGGTGTTATCTTTACTCCAACCAGAGAATTGGCTCATCAAGTTGTAGATCATTTCAATAAAATTTCAAAATATTTCCCATTTAGCCAGAGTTCTATTTTAAGTTTAACTGGTGGGCTGTCTATCCACAAACAAGAAAGATTATTGAAATATGATAATTCTGGTCAAATTATTGTTGCTACACCTGGTAGATTCTTAGAACTGATTGAAAGAAATCAGGAATTTGCTAAAAAAGTTGCTGATTTAGAAATTTTGGTTTTAGATGAAGCTGATCGTTTATTACAAGATGGTCATTTTGATGAATTTGAACAAATTTTGAAAATTTTATCCAAAAACAGAACTAAACAAGGTAGATGGCAATCATTAGTTTTTTCAGCTACATTCTCTGTGGAACTTTTCTCTAAATTAGCTCAAAATTCATATAAACCAAAAGGTGAAGATACAGATGAGAGAAAGCAGATTATCAAATTATTGAATGAAAAACTGAAATTCAAATCTGAACCACAATTTATTGATTTAAATCCAAATAGTAAATTATCAGAAGATATCACAGAAACTTTAGTTGAATGTTTACCTGCGGAACGTGATCTCTTTTTATATTATTTTCTTTTAATGTATCCAGGTACAACTTTAGTTTTCACCAATGCTATTGATTCAGTTAAAAGATTGGTACCATATTTAAACAATTTGAAAATTTCAACATTTGCAATTCATTCATCAATGTTACAAAAACAACGTTTAAAAAACATTGAAAATTTCAAAGAAGCTGCTTCCAAAAATTTCCATCAAAATAAATCTACAGTTCTTATCGCTTCAGATGTTGCAGCTAGAGGTTTAGATATTCCTGGTATTCAACATGTTATTCATTATCATTTACCAAGAAGTGCAGATGTGTATATTCATCGTTCAGGTAGAACGGCAAGAAGTGGTAATGAAGGTATTTCAGTTATGATTTGTTCACCACAAGAAGCCAGTGGACCTTTAAGAAATTTAAGAAAGGCGCTTGCTGATGATAAGACCAAATTTAGAGGTAAATCCACAAGAAAATGGACTAAAGATGTTCAACGTTTACCAGTTGAAAGTGATATTGTTAGACAATTAAGACAAAGATCAACATTGGCGTCAGAACTAGCAGATCATGATATTTCAAGTAAATCTTTGAACAAAGAAGACAGTTGGTTAAAACAAGCTGCCAAAGAATTAGATGCTGATATTAGTGATATGGAAGAAGATGAAATTTTGAAAAAAAACCGTAGTAAAAAGATAAATAAACGTTTAGAAGCAAATGATGTTTCTAAGAAGAAGTATGAATTAAATCAATTATTAAAACAAAACATTAGAAAAGATTTAAGAAGAAGTTATTTGACTGGTGGTTTGAATAATTTGGCAGATTCTATTGTGAAAGGTGTTGGTCATGGTAATATTATAGGTCATGATAAAGTTGATGCTCTTGAACAATTAAGAGTTAAAAAGAAGCAAAAGAAGGAAAAGAAGGATGATAAATAGATAGATATATTTAATAGATAATTTGTTGCATTGATTATGTTTTTAAGATACGTTTGAATTTTTACACTAGTGTGTTACTGAATAAGATCAATTCAATTTAATAGATTTTTCACACATGGATATCTCAATCCAACTAATTTATGATTTTGTGATCAATATCTGAATCATTTTGATACGACACAAATCCCCAAATCCTTACTCCAAAATCAAGTTCATATCCTTATTGTTATCGAATCGATTCAACAAGAGTCATATATAAAACAACGAATGCCAAAACCACTATTCGAATGTCTCAAAAATACTTATTCCTCCTTTTTACGGAAGGTGACATTGATTTTGACGTTTTGATAAAGATCAGTTAATATATGTAATAATATATTTAAAGCAAGTTGCATATAATTAATGACGTTAATACGTATTGAAGATTGGTTTTAGATAGATACTTAAAGGTAGCACATTCGAATTATGAATAGTGTTGATTTGACGACTTTATTCAATCAACGAAGATTGTAATTTGTGTATCCTTTGAAATCCGTCATGAAATTTTTAATAAACGCCACAGGTTAATAATTTCGTGAAGATTGATTTTTGTTTAATACTTTGGTTTGACAGTTATCACAACGAGAACTTTGGTAATTAGAAGAGCGGTATGACAATGAGATCAACGAAATGAAATCTGGTAGATAATGATTAGTGATGATATCCCTAAGTTTGGAATGAGAGATACCGATACTTGATAAAAACATTTGTATCTAGAAATTTTTGATAAGTGTGATTTTTCAGATGAAATTACGAACGGTTAATCAATGAGGCTTACATTTATTCACTCCACAGATATGAAAGCGAACAGATATATGTGATAAGAGTGGCGCTGTGGATGTTTTAGTTGTTGAATAATTCTGGTTGTATTTGATGAAGAGATTCGATATATAAGGAATAAATACTTTCACATTTTAATGAAATGTCGATATGTTCTATTTATTAAGAAGTCATTGAAGGATGACGACCACTAAAGAAAATTATCAAATTGATATTGATGAAAATTCAATTAATTCAACAAACACAGATGAACGATTTAATAAATGGGAATTTGTTTTCTTCAATACAAAATATGAACACCCAGATAATAAAACCATTTTTGAAGGAGAACCATATACAATTGATACATTACTTACATATGAATCATCTCAATTACAAAATTCTTCTTTAAGGGCGGTGCCAGTTTGGAAAAAATTTATTGGGTTTATATGGGATCCTATATTTTTACCACCATCAGAACGTAAATATGTTGCTAAAATTGATTTTTTCATTTTTATATATGCTATCTTTGCATGTTTTATAAAATATTTGGATCAAACTAATATTAATAATGCTTATGTTTCTGGTATGAAAGAAGATTTGGAAATGAATGGATCAAATGATTATAATTATTTAACAACTTTTTTCAATATTGGTTATATGTGTGGTTCATTACCTATGGCTATTTTATTAAAATATATACGTCCAAGTATTTTATTACCAACTTGTGAAATATTATGGACTATTATTGTTATGATTATGTCTAATGTTAAAAATAAACAAACTATATTTGGCCTTAGATTTTTACAAGGTATAATTGAATCAAATTCATTTCCTGGATTAGTTACAGTAATTGGTGAATTTTATGGTACTGAAGGATTAGGAAAAAGAATGTTTATGTTAAATGCAACTAATTGTATTGCAAGTATGTTTGCAGGATATATTCAAGCAGGTGTTTATACTACAATGAATGGTTATCATGGTTTAGAAGGTTGGAGATGGGTTTTCCTTGTGGATGGGTTTATAAGTATTCCAATTGCAATCTTGGGCTATTTTTGTTTACCTGATTTCCCACAAACTTCAAGAGCATTTTGGATTAAAAAAAAAGACCGTCAATTCGCACTTGCTAGAGCTAAAATTATGAATAAAATCAAACCTGAACCAATTACATTGAAAAATTTATATCAAATCTTTACAAATTGGAAACTTTATATTTTTTTAACAACATACACTTTGATTTCAATTGGTCCAAATAGTACAAATTATTTCATTTTATACTTGAAATGGACGAAAAAATATACAGTTCAACAAGTAAATTTAATTCCAACGGCAGGTTATGCAATTCAATTTATTTCAATGTTTTTAACATCTGCAGTTAGTGATTATACAAAGAACAGACCATCAATGATAACATTAGCAGGTACATTAGGATGTATTAGTTGTATCTTATTATCAATATGGAATATTCCACAAAATTTATTATTATTTGCATTTTTGTTAGGTTATATGGGTAATTCACAAAGTATTTTCACAAGTTGGTTTACAGAAATTTATTCAGATGAATCATTATTGAAAACTATTAATATAGCATTAGGTAATACCATGATTTATGCATTTAATGGATTTTTACCATTGGGTATTTATAAAAACAGTGATGCACCAAATTATCAATATGGATATAAAATTAGTATAATGTTTTATGTTCTTGGTATTGGATGTACTTGGATTTTCTATATAATTGTTAAAAAACACAAGAAGAATTAATAATGAGGGAAAAAAAGAATACCTGTATAAATATTAATTATTAACAATATTCTGACCTAAACATTTTAAAATATTACCAAAAACCTACATTTTACTACTACGTTTCGTGAACAGTACTTTAAATAATGAGCATACATTTGGTTTCTATGTAAACTCTAGTATACAATTTTTGGATATGTTGTCTTGATTGGTTTGTTGGTGTTGTGCGATTCAAAACTTTTTTTTTGTTCATAATCTAAATAAAGTCATCATCATCATCAAAGTACTCATCATCGGATTCATCAGCTAATTGTTCAAAATTCAAAGCATAACGTAACAAAGCACCGATACCACCAAAACCTCTAACGAATTGAGCACCTTCACTTGATCTATCAGTAATGAATTCTAAAGTAGCACCAAAATTTTTATAATTTTCAGCTAACCATTCTAATAAAGGTTGTTCAGAAACTTGTTCCATTTCAGTACCTGTAGCTTTATCTATATTAAAAGTTTGATCATCTTGACCTGGAGATGCATGAACAATAACTTCATTACCTTCAGTATCTTTATAAGTATAACGAATAACATCCAAATTTTCATAAACAATAACAGTTTCACAGGAACCTGCCTCTAAAGCTTTTAATGTATCAGAGACACCATAACAGAATTTACCAGTATCTTGAGAAATTTCATCAAAATAATGTGTAATTAATTTCTTTTCTTGAATAAATTTAACATTTGCTAAAGCTTCAGCAGATAATTCAATAGCTTGATTAAAACCATTTTCACCACCATAAGAAATATCAACAATTTTAACAATTTTAGCTTGTAATCTATTATCAAATAAATCAGATTTTGATAATTCAGTTTTGAAATCAGCAGAACCAGCTAAAACAATACCATTAACATTAACTTTATCATTTGTAATAAAACATTGAACAGCAACTTCAGCAACTTTACGGATATAATTATGTCTTTTTTCATCTCTTAATCTTGCAAAACGTAAAGCGGATTGACCACCACGACCATGCTTTTTTGGTAAATCAACAGTAAATTTTGTAATAACATTTCTTGTATTACCAGATAATAAACCGAAAAGGGATCCATTACCATCCATAACAATAAACCCATAATTATCATCACTTTCTAACAATTCAGATAAAGCTTCGGTATGGAATTTATTATCACATAAATATAATTTAGTGTTGATTGGTTTAAAAGGTTCAAAATCAATATTTAATTTTTTTTCTTTACCTTCTTCAGTTATCACATCACCACAATATAAAACTAACCCATTTGGAGGAACTTTATTGTATAATTTCAATTTTTGTTGAGTGGAAGTAATGGCAGAAAGAACAGACAATCTATTAACTCTTGATTTAATATTAGAAGCAGTACCATATTCATCCGTTAGCAATTTTTGATAGAATGAAATTTGTGATTTTGGAGGAATGATTAATGAAATCATGGAAGTACCATTACCTCTAGCTTCTTCTAAAGATTTGATCAATTTCTTGACCTTCCATATTTCAATGTTTTTTTGAGCTTCGTCTGCTTGTTGATCCATCTTTGCAGGTAATATTTAGCGCTTTTGAAGATAGTATATTCAACTTCAAATAGTCCAAACGTAGTTAATTTTGTGCACCTTTTTCAACTTTCAACTTTTCCAATAGTTGAACTTCAAAAAAAAAAAATTTTGATAGATGAGATCCGGTGCTGACATTTACTTTTGAAAAGTTGTTTTGCGCGTAATTCTGCGCACTAACTAAAAAAGGCTCTGAGAATAAATATCTGCAGAACGCATTCGCGGAGAAATTCGCGAAATTATTCGCGAGCAGATTATATTATTAGCCATGAGTTCATAAACAGGAGACTCAGAGAATGAGAAGTACTGCTCAGTTGTTGGTTTTGAGCTGTTGGTATTCTTTTGGGTTAAATCACTATACGAACCCCAGTGCCTTTGTATTAAACACATTGAACATTCAGCTTTTACAACTGGGTTCTACACAGAGAACAAGGCTTTTTGCAAGAAAATCAACTGTCAATTTTTACCGTGTCTTTAATCCGGTTAGTAAGGTTCAAAATTGCAAAATCAAAAACTACATCAACTTAGCTGGCAAGATCAAAACCTCTTCCCACCGCTCCAAACACACAACAATTAGTTCAAATAACTCCAGGGGAACGTCGGGTAAAATCTTTTGTGCATATAGCGATGGCTCTGAAATCAAGAAACCTGTTCACAAAGAACAAGAAGACTGTGGATCAACACCAAGAATCTGATTCCGATTCCGTGAGTGAGGACGAAACTCCAGTTGTAAAGAAGGAAAAATCAAGAAGACCAAAAGAGAATAACTTTACACAACAAAAATTAAAAGCTATACATCCTATTATAACGCCTAAATATGTTATTCCATTGTTTTTGTTGCTTGCTGTGATATTTATACCCTTAGGGGCTGGTATGCTTTATGGTGCATTAAATGTTGAAGATATGACTATAGACTATACAACTTGTGCAGATATGTCTGATTCATTTACTGATATGCCATCTGAAAAATTCAATTTCAATTTTAAAGAAAATATTACCGTGACTCCAAAATGGAAATACACTTTAAATAAAACTGAAACCGATCCTGATGAACAAGGTTTATGTCATTTACAATTTCAAATTCCAAATGATGTTGGTCCAGCTGTTTTCCTGCTTTATAAGATTGAAAATTTCTATGCAAATCATCGTCGTTTTGCGAAATCTTATAGTGAATATCAATTAAATGGTGAAGCATCTTCATTAGAAGTTATTAAAGATACTGTTGGTCAAAATTGTGAACCTTTAAGTCAAAATGATGACGGTGTTAAATATTATCCTTGTGGATTAATTGCTAATTCATTATTTAATGATACATTTGCAGGTTTAACAGCTGTTAATGAAACTACAGATGATTATGAAATGACTAAAAAGGGAATCGCTTGGGCTACAAATAAAAATAGATTTCAAAAAACAAAATATAAAGCTTCAGAAGTTGCACCTCCTCCAAATTGGATCAAAATGTATCCAGATGGCTACACTGATGAAAACCTTCCAGATATTTCCACATGGCAAGAGTTTCAAAACTGGATGCAAACTCCAGGATTATCCACATTTAGTAAAATGGCTTTAAGAAATGATGATGATGTTTTGAAAGAAGGTACTTATGAAGTTGTTGTTGGTCTGCATTGGCCAGTTACCGAGTTCGATGGTAATAAATCCATCTACCTGACTACAAGATCTGTTATCGGTGGTCGTAATCCATTCTTAGGTATCGCTTGGTTAGTTGCTGGTGGTATTTGTCTACTATTAAGCATTGCTTTCTTGATTATCAATTTAGTTGTTCCTCGTAAGATGGGTGACACTTCTTTATTGAGCTGGAATCAAGAATAAAGTTAAGTGACTTTTTGATTTTTCTTTGTACATTAGAGTATTTGTATCCATAATATTGTTAAATTCATGAATGATATGCAATTGAAAATATAATATATTGTAGTTTGACGTTAAATTGAACTTGGCTATACTAAAGATTTGGGCTGAACCGGAAAGTGAAAATTATCTCCGAGGGTTTGTTTTGTTTTTATTTTGTAAACATCAAATGAAACAGCTATAAACATTTCACAATTTAATACGAGAGAGGGACTATAGAGAGAGAAATAATACTTGAGACCGTGGCTGTTTATTAAAACGAAAAGGCCTGATTTCCAATAAAGAAAGACTCATTGGTAGGGAGATAAGAGTTTCATTCAGCATTGACTTAGAACCTGATTGGATTCCATAGCATATAAATAATGCATCCATATGAAATGAAGAATGATTTTCTTCATAGGTTCAAAGAAGACGAGAATGAGATTGAAGAACTGTCAAGGATAGAAGAGAATGAGCTACTGCAATCGCCCAGATTTAAAAGGCTTCAATCATCATCCCCTCCACCAAGATCAAATTCATCATCTCCATTAAAACCAAATGTTTCCAAAATTAATGAAAGATCATCATTCCAGAAAAAGCCAATCCTGCAGAATCCTTCAGTTGAACAAGTGCCCAAGACGCCTACAAAAGCAAATAATAGACAAAGGAGAGTCAACAAGTTCGAAAAGAATGCTCTTCCTGCTCCAAAATATCTGTTTAAATCCCCTACAAAATTACATCATGAATCAAAATTCACAGATGCAAAAGTTTCATTAACACCAGCTCAAAGATTTGAAAAGAAACCAGGTAAACTATTCTCAACTAAAGATATACTGTCATCTTATGAATTTAAAGAAACTATTGGTCGTGGTGCTTTTGCTAATGTTTACAGAGCAATCAATAAGCTTACGGGTGATGAGCTTGCTATTAAGGAAATTTTCATAGAAGATGATGATGACATTCTGGAATTGATGTGTGAAATAGATTTATTAAAGATTTTAAAGCATAAGAATATTGTTAAATATCATGGGTTTATCAAAAATGATAAGAAATTGTTGATTTTTTTGGAATATTGTTCGGGTGGTTCTTTAAGAAACGTTTATAAGAAACATGGTCCATTATCTGAAAAACAAGTTACGAAATATTTAAGGCAAGTTTTGGAAGGTTTAATTTATTTACATAGTCAAGGTGTGGTCCATAGAGATGTCAAAGCTGCAAATATATTATTGACTAATGAGGGTGATATAAAACTTACAGATTTTGGTGTTTCTACAAAAGTTTCTACCAAAACCATAAAGACCTATTCAATTGCTGGTACTCCAAATTGGATGGCGCCTGAAATAATATCAATGGATGGGACTTCAACTGCTTCAGATATTTGGTCACTTGGTGCTACCATAGTCGAACTTTTGACTGGTGAACCTTTATACTCACATTTGAATGAAATGGCTGCTTTACATGCAATTGTTACAGATGAATATCCACCAATACCTACATTTATATCGTCAACATGCAAAGATTTTCTTTTGAAATGTTTTGAGAAACAACCGACAAAAAGAATTACTGCAAAGAGTTTATTAGAACATAAATGGTTAAGAGCTTTTTCAACTAAAGAATCAAATAAGGGTTCATCATTATCAACATCCACAATGAAATTTGATTTATCTCAGAAGAAAACCTCAAACCATGATTTCAATTCGGTCAAAAGAATGCGTTCAAGAAAATTCCTTCCTATGAACACATCCTCCTTCATTGATTCTGAAAAAGAACTTGATTCTATTATCGATGATGAATTGCTGGATGGGATTGATGGATTAGCTTTTAAAGATACCAAATTTGATGTTTCAAGTGATCATACCACTTCTTTATTTGAACCAATAGAGTATAACATCTCTGCTTTAGACTCACGTGCTTTGAAAGATGATTTGATGAATGATCCTTTCAACGTTATGATGGTCAAAAAGACTACAAATGAAATTTGTGCTAACAAACTGAACATCGATATACTTTTGGAAGAGTGCTTTACGTTTCACGTTTTGAGCTGGATTGATGTCATAGAAAATAATGAAAAGTTGTTATTAGCTCATCTAGACTTGGCGACAAACATTGTGAAGAAAGAATCTCATGTTGTTTCGGACGTTATAAATTTTGGAGGGTTACACATATTCATTAGATTGTTATCAAAAGTCCAGGCGACATCATCTAAAATCAAAATTGTTGATCTACTCTCCAAGTTGTTCGAAGTAGATGAATATGTTATCAAATTGTTTGTTCAATCAGGTGGTTTATTGGAATGTATGAACTTTCTGCATGAAGATTATAAAACCAGTTCCAAATTACCAATGTTTACAATTTCAGTTCTTAAAAAGGCATTTGAATCTGAACTTATATCAAATGAAGTAGTCCAATTTGTAATATTGAATTCCGAAAATAGGATTGATTGGATTGGTATATTATTGATGGAAACAGTACATTCAAATGATCTTGATGCTGCAAATTCTATAGTTGATGTTATAACCAATTTACAGAATCCAAAAATTGCACTGATTAAGCCTATATTCCTCAATTCGATCTTCAAGATCTATACCAAGTTATCTCTGGCAAATCAAGTTAAAGTTTTGAAATTTTTGAAAGGATTAAATCTAAATGAACTTCCAAGAAACTCAAATATACTCAAATTTTTGATCAAGACCATTCAAAAGATTCAACAGCAAAAGAGCTTGAAACATGAACCTTTAAATATTTCTTGCTCTATGATTTTTAGTTGTTGTCACCTCAATCAAGAAAAACAAGTTGAACTTGTCAAACTTCAAGTATTCCCTATATTTCAGGAATTGATCAATTCAACATTACCATGTACAGAATACGTTATCCCATTGTTATGTGAATTTCCGTTCAATCATGCACTATTACCTTTCATATCTAAAGAAAAAGAATCGTTTTTGAGGATATATACGGAGTTACTTATTGACCCAGTGTGGCAAGCTAATGCATTAGACTCCTTGGTGGCTATTCATGAAAGAATTGGCTTTGATGATTCAGTTGCAAAATACCTACTTCACGATGAATATCAATTTCTTCTCAACGGGTTTCTTGTTGATAAGAGTCTAAATTTTGAGCTCTATTTGGAAAGACTAATTAGGTTTCTAAACTCATATAGCAGTTCACTAACAGTGAATCAAATCAGATTGCAGTTATTCTACAACAATAATGTTCTTGATAATATATTTGCAAAAATATCAGAACATCACTCTGATCTAGTTGTTCAAATCAATTTATTCAAGCTTCTTAAAATCATCAGTGCTAAGAATTCAACTCATGAGAATTTTGAAAAGGTTTCCATTCATTTAAAAGAGATCAGACCTACAAAGGTTCTTTTGATTGACCAGTTAATTAATGAGATACTTGATGATGAGAAGGACAAAGAAAATACATTAATGAGACCGCCTAATACGGCACCGCATAAGCTGGTATTTTCATGAGGACAACCTCATATTATACCCGCTTACAAAATAGCATTTCAATTTAGCATTATAATACTTACGACTTCAAAATGGTTTACTTATTTGTAGTTTTTGCTTTTCACTTTTCACTTTTATGTCATCTGCCAAAAGCTCACGGTCGCGATGATTTTGCGTGTAAGTATCAAGAAATTTTTTTTTTCAGGTATAATTTTTCTAAGGCTAGATAATTATAAGTTGAGTTGCAACTAGTATTGATTAATTTTACAGTATATTTTAAATTATCAGTCAGGTATAATGGGTGTCGCAGCTAGAGGAACCAAACGTGCTGGATCAGCCGCTAAACCAGCTATCAAGAAATCTAAGATTTCAGCTACTAAAGCTACTAACGTTGAATCATCTGAAAGCGAACAAGAATCAGAATCAGAATCAGAAAGTGAAGAAGAACAAGTTAGTGAAAGTGAAGATGAATTAGATGCTTCAAGTGACGATGAACTTGACCAAGCTTCCTCTGAAGATGAATTAGATCAAGATGAAATTAAAGTAGGCTCAGGTAGTGAAGAAGATGATGAACTTGATGAAGAAGATGGAGATTCAGAAAAACCAAGAGATGAAAACAAACAAACTTCAAAAGAACAACATGCTGAACAACGTAAAGTTTTAGCAGAAAGAAAATTACAAAGAAAATCAGGTGTTCAGGTACAACATATCAAATCATTATGGGAACGTTTAAGAGTTAAGAACCCTCCTTTACCAAAAGAAGTTCGTGATAAATTATGTGATGAGATTTGGAATCTTTCGAAAGATGTTGTCAAGGATTTAGTCATGAAACATGATGCTTCAAGAGTTGTTCAAACATTAGTCAAGTATTCTTCAAAAGAAAGAAGAGAAGCCATTACCTTATCTTTAAAATCACACTTTTATGAATTGGCTACCAGTTCTTATGGTAAATATTTATTAGTTAAACTATTGCATTATGGTTCAAAAGATTCAAGAGGTTTAATCTTGGATGAATTACATGGTAAATTAAGAAAACTCATGAGACATAGGGAAGGTGCTTACGTTGTTGAAGATTTATACACTTTATATTCTAGTGCTGAACAAAAAAGACAAATGATTAGAGAATTTTGGGGTGCTGAATATGCTGTTTTCAAAGATGTTGGTAAAGGTAAAACTATTGCTGAAGTTACTTCAGAAAATGTTGAAAGAAGAACTCTTATCGCCAAGAATTTGATTGGTACCATTACTGCTTCTGTTGAAAAAGGTTCAACAGGTTTCCAAATTTTACATGCAGCTATTAGAGAATACACTCAAATCATTAACGATGAAGAAACTCGTGAACTTATTGAGCTTCTACATGAACAATTTGCTGAATTAATTCATACTCCAGAAGGTGCTGATGTTGCATGTACCTTAATTGCTAAAGCTAATGCCAAAGAAAGAAAACAAATTGTTAAATCATTAAGAGAACATGCTGTTAAATTAATTGAAAATGAGTATGGTAACTTGGTTGTCAGTACTTTATTCTTAACTGTTGATGATACTGTTTTAATCTCAAAAGCTTTCTTTGGTGAATATGCAGAAAAATTACATGAATTAGTCACTGATAAATATTCCAGAAGACCATTCTTATATCTATTGAATGGTTTGGATGGTAGATTTTTCTCACCAACTGTTAAAAAAGAATTGAATCATTACATTGAATTATCAAAGGAAACATCCAAAAAACCACAAGACCAAAGAAAGAAAGAATTGTTAGACAAAATATCACCAGCTTTCTACGCAAGTATAATAAAGCATTGTTCAGAAATTTTGAGTGAAAATATTGGTGCTCAATTTATTGGTGAAGTTTTTTTGAACAATGCTCCAATTGATGATGAAAAAAGAGAACAAGCTATTTCATCATTGATTGAAACTTTTAAAGGAGATGTTGAAGAAGAAGAACATCCATTAAAGAAAGCTTTCTCTGTTAGATTATTGAAATCATTAATTCAAGGTGGTAAATGGGATGCTAAAACAAAAACTTTAGTCAAATTAGATGTTCCAGGTATTGGATCTTCATTTGCTGAAAGATTTTATGATGAAGTCATTGGTGAAAACTTATCCAAATGGGTTGAAAACAAAGATACTTCCTTCATTGTTGTTTCAATTTATGAATCAATTGAAGATAAAAACTCATCATTCTTCAAAGATTTGAAGAAAATAAAGAAAGATGTTAAAAAATTTAGTCAAGAAGATAACAAAGGTGCTCAACTTTTGGTCAAACTTGCAGGTTATTAAGCCATTCATCTTTATTGATTCAATTTTTATGTATCATAGCATATATTCTGGGAGGTTTCAGACATTGTAAAATAAAAAGTTTATAGAGAATCCTGAAAAGATTTGTAGTCATTATGAGTATAAAATTCTGAACGGCGCACGACTTTCATCTTTCGCGAATATTTTTTTGTTTACCTTTTATAAAACTTGTACAATTAAATTGATTACTGAAGAAGCGCCATCAACTGGATCTGTAACTGGAAGAGGCCGTGGTAGATGAAGGTTAATATCAAAAATTGGAAGGCTGTTGGTGTATGGACATGGGATGTTCCTAAAGAGGAAGTGTGTGGTATATGTCGTGTTTCTTTTGACGCTACATGTTCAGCTTGTAAATATCCTGGTGATGAATGTCCATTAGGTATGTGATCCATAAATCGTTCATCAATGAAATATTATTATTAACGTTTTCTCGCTCTAGTTGTTGGTGTTTGTACTCATAGATTTCATATGCATTGTATTATCAGATGGTTAGAAACAGAAACTGCTAAAAACTTGTGTCCAATGTGCAGAAGATCTTTCAAAGTTAAAGATGATAGTAATAAGAACAACAATACTAATAATAATAATCATACACAAGAAACGGGGCATACAGAAGAGTCAGAGGATGTTCAAGTTACGGCATTCTAAAGGTATCTCGCACTCAAGGAGTATATAACAGAATTATTGATCTTTTAATGTTTCTTATTGCTAAATGAAAGTATCTTGAAAATCAAGTGGAATAAAAGCAAATCAAGATGATCAAATCATTCATATTGGTGGATACCATAGCTAGTATTTTTGTGAAGCTTTGATTATATAGAGTTCCTTGGACATCCATTGTTACTTATTTAGCAAGGTGTTAGCTCCTGGTTATGATAAAGAGAAGGTTTTTTTTTTGCCTTCATTTTGCCTTCATTTAAAATCAACTGGATTTCACTTCACCTTACTTAAAACATCTGGGGATTTTGAAAATGAAGCTGTAATTTCAGTTGAATCATAGTTGTTTAGATTTTTCACGGGCTCGTTAAGTTTCTTTAATAAGCCAACACTATGATAAGCTCTATTTTCTCTTCTTGCAATAACACAATCACTAGTATTTCAATAAAATTCATCTAATATACCAAGGGTTGTTTTCAATACCTTCAGTATATATTCATCTCAGATAGTATTTCATTCAAACATTTTCAAATTTAATATTGAAGATAATGAACCAAAAGGAAACATTATTTCCACAGCAACTAGATGTTCAGATCTCAAAAGATTTTTAAATTAATGGTCTATTGCAATTTTAACTAATGGTCTTGATAATGGTATTGGATAATTATATTGCAAGCTCTATAAAAATCAGCTTCGATTCTGGCTAAAACATATAGAAAAGTAATTATCAAAGTATTCAAAGTATCAAGTATTTTTTATATTTTGTAGTCATTAAAGAAGCAATATAACTTTGATCAGGAAAATCCAATAATTTAAATCTATGATCTTTCAATATATATATATATATTTGTTTTTTGTTTTTGAAGATGATGATGGAATAATAGCCATACATGAAAGTAAAATTGTCTTTGAAATTACAATTAATATTTGACCAATATACTCGGGTAGTTTATCGTTAAGACATTAAAATAATATTGAAGTATAATATTCTGAAAATGACTTGTTTCTTCAAAATCTCGATTTGCTTCTTCTGAAAGAGGTTTCTGTTCAAAACATCTACTCTTCAATTTTTGACGACTTCTAAAACCACTTCTTGATCGATCTTCTAAGTCTTTTACCAAATGGTTTTTTCTCATGGTGTTGAAAATGATAAGTTATATGATGTGATATTGAGCATAAGTAGAGACAATTTCTCACTACAATCAAAAACATAACATAGAAAATTTCTTATGTGAAACTCCTTAATTCAATCAAACGGTTCAATAACCATCACCCCAAAACCAGAATAAAAGCAATATTAAACATAAACAAAACGACATTATCTAAAGTGTCTTAGAGTTGAACTAATGTAGAAGAAAAATTCTTAAGCCGTGTTGCTATTATTGATCTTCCATTTATATTGCTTCCAAAGATGGCTAGTGTAAATATATACGACTAATACAACGTATGGTCATCAAATAAAATTTATAAAATCCACATTTATATTAACCCATGGTAGTTTCATAGTACAGACTCTATTTTAGAAGTTCCAGCTTCAATAAGGTCTTTAGCAGGTCTTCCAATATTTTTCAAAATTTCAATATTACAAGGTATTTCACCTTTAATTCCTGAAATAACACAATCATAAAGATTTTGATCAAATTCATCTTCAAATTCTCCATTAAATAATTCAAATGAATGAATTTTATATAATGCAATAAATTCATCCCAAATACCATAACCTCTGAATAATCCAAAATCAAGTAATGAACATAAACATGTGAAGCAATTCATTATCTTCATAGATGGATGATCTCTTGTTTTAATACCATTTATAAAATCTTCATAATTTGCAAAATCAATAAATGATCTAAATAATGGGATTGGATATTTAAAAATTAATGATCTATATGAACCCTTTTCCATTCTTGATATTAAATCATGGAATGTAATTTGTAAAAAATCTGCAGAACTAACCATTTGGGAAATATATGATCTTAAATATTCAATGAAATAGAATTCAAAATCACATTCAATAATTTTTCTTTCATTGGGAACAGTTACACATTCAAATCTTGTCCCCTCTAATAAACTTAAATTTTTAGAGAGAGTATGAAATGAAATAGTTAAATGACCAGCAAGTTCCAATACACCACATTTTGCAATATTTCTTGGAGAGTTGACTTTATTTAGAGATGGGAAACAACCTTTTGTGCCAAATAGTATAGCTTTTGCAATAACAATTTGACCAACAATTTCCTGAGGTTCATTAGAATATGATAACATATTTGAATAAATATTTAATAAATCAGCAGATTTTTGAAGATAGTTTTTTGAAATTTCATATAAATTAACTTTAGATGAATCGTGAATCATTGATGAATTCATTGATGGTAAAAATAAAGATCGGACATCGTCTTCAATTAAAGCATCTTTAATTTCTTCAAATTTATAATTCGTTAACAATAAAGTAGAACTTATAGCATAAATTGATGATTTTATCAAATCTGAGCTACTCCATAATTTAGGAACTTCATCTTCCCAAAATTTAAAAGAAATAGGATCAGTATTGAATGTGAAGAATAAAGGACCGTATTTTAAATAAACTTTCATCAATCGTAGTTCAAAAGGTGAAATATTTAATTGTAAAGTCATTGAATTTAATATCATGTTTGATTTAGTAGTTAATGATGTACAACCTCTAGGATTTTTTGGGGAAGAAATATTTGTATATTCTTCAATAACATCAAATTCAATAACTTGTTGTGTTTGAGTATTTTTAGAATTTCTAGTCTTTCTTGATCTTCTTTTCCTTTTAGCTTTTTCTTTCTTTTCAGGATAAACACAAAGCCTTCCTGTATGTTGACAATATTCACAAATTGGTTTAATCTCATTACATTTGATCTTCAGCTTTTTACAATTTAAACAACTGTTTCTTGATCTAATCTTCTTTGATGGCTCCGGTTTTGATACACCATTACCATTATTTTCAGAGCCAATCATCTCTACATTCGTAGCAGCGTTCACTTTACTTTCGAGAATATTTGGGAGATCAAGTACTGGAGGAGAATCTTCATCAAGAAGTAAATTTTCCATTGTTGTAATTTCCTTTAAATTTTCGTTGTCCTTCGGATCAAATTAAATCCAATTACCAAAACCGATGTTCTTCAGTAACTGTCAAGTGAACTCAATAGCTTTCGATATACCACTATCGCTCAGATCCAATTCTTTGCTATCGATTCACTTGGGTTCACTCTCATTACAGTTACTTCACGCTAGACTCTAGAAACCAACATATATATAAATCGATTGATTGCATCGGAAACCATAATCACAAGCGAATTACATAAGCGCCAAAAAGTGTACATTTTTTCCACAAAATAGGAAATTCAGACATTGGAAAATCTTTTGAAACACAAAGATCCCATTGGATGGAAATACGAGAGTCTCTGATACAATCAAATACACTTCCCAGTCCCAGACCCTCAGCCTCTGGTCATGGATAAATCAGTTTCTTGATCTAATCAATTGTGATACGGAACTGTCCACAATAACGGAGTTGCCGGATTTAGCTCTTAAAAGCGACATTCTGTCCGTGTTTAAAAACTACTTCACATATAAAGATACAACAATTCATGACAAAACTGAATGTGAGGAACGAGTATAATCCATCAGAATTGTAGCTTGTGCTCTGCTAAATGCATGTAATTTTATTGCTCCCAATCTGAGTTGGTCCGGATGTTGGTTCTTTTGGAATTAGAATTGTTTCAAGCTCTAAGGTTTCGTTGGACTCTTCGAACTGGCCGTTGACAGATTGGGCTTGGCTTTGAATATATGTTTTTTAATGAAGATATCTGTATATAATGTAGGGCAAAGTTGATACTTGTAAAAGTATTTTTTTAAGCTCAACTAATTCAGTTATATCGTTGCTGTTGCTTTTAACTAGCTATATTCATCATGAGTAGTACAGAAGATTAGATTACTTGAGTGTCAGGGATCTCCACCTTCAAACGATGTTTAAAACTTAAGTAACCATTCATCTTTGATCTACCAGATAATGTATAATGGATAGTGGATAAACGTTAATGTACCGCAGATAGTTCTTCCAATCTTTTTGAACTTCTTAACTGTGTATTTGAATTAAAGAAGTTAATGTTGTGTCAATATTTGCGCTTATATCAGCGCCAATCGTGTACCATTTTTTTCTCAAAAATCTTCTATCAATGTTCAATTAATGTAATGTGAAGATAATGCAACAGATCTACATTTAGAACATGCAAGAGAGAGCTAATGGCACAATATTATTGAACAAGGGTTTAGGGCTTAATATGATGATGAAGCTGATGTACTCTGCCCCTCAACAAGAGGCTGAATATTGTTTGAAAGAATCGAACTGAACGAAAAAAGTATATATATTCTTTATAATTACCTCTAAAATTACAAAGCTTATTATTGATCTCTTGGCTTCAAATCATTATTGTTTTATTGTTAATAGACACTTTGCTTACTACAACTACGCAGTCATGTTACATCCTTGGGAAATCATTGGTGCAATTCAAATCTCTTTATATACCATCATTACTTTAATTTCAATTTATCCAGCCCTAAAACTAATTGAATCAAAATCTTCTTTCAAATGGTTTTATATCAGATATTCCATATTATTATTGACCAAGATTATTGGTGGTGCATTATTAGTCAGTTATACACATGATTATACTAACGTTAATATGGCCATTGCAACTTCCGTCTTCAATACAATTGCACTGGGTTTAATTAGTGTCCTGTTAGCATTTTGTGTTAGATATGTTGATACTTATAAAATGACACATGAAAATTTAAAATCTAGCTCTAAATCTAAATATAAGCATGGTGTTATTTTAAGTTTATTTACTGCTGACTATACTAAATCCAAATCTTGGGAGATTTTAGCTGAGAAGTTATTAATTGTCGTAATGATTGTAAATATTGTTGGTAATTGTTCAATGAGTGATGATAGAGAAACATCAAAGAAATTACAAGAAGCAGGTTCTATTCTATTCTTGGTTGTCTTGTTAGTGATTATTTGTCTTATTATTCATAAAGTTATTAAAGCTAAGAAAAGACAGTCTGATAAAGAATATAAATTCATCTTAATTGTGTTATTTATTTGTGGAATTATGTCACCTTTCATCCTTGTCAGAATGATTTATTCAATTTGTTCTGCTTTTGCTTTCAAAGTTGATGGAACTTATACAACAGATGTTTCAAAATATACTTTTTTATTTGGTGATTGGAAATATTATGCTTTTTTAGGATTTCTTGAAGAATGTATTTGTGCTGGATTATATTCCATGATGAGTTGGGTTGTCTTTATTGGTGAGAAAAGATTGATTAAAGATGAAGCCGTACAACAAAATAAGTCTGCTGTTTTAGATTCTAATTCAGAAGTCTAAATATGATGATCTACATAATGTTTCTTTAAAACAAAAATAAAAGAAAAAAAATATCTAATTGTATAATTCTATATTACAGTGAAACTGAATGATTATTTTTAAACAATTGAATCAAGAAGAAATGAATATTAAAATCATATTTGTACTCTAGTTTTCAGTATCTAATGGCTTGATACCAATACCATTAACGTTTCTAAACATTCTAACACCATTATCACCTTCAACGAATTGACAAGATCTCATAACTTTCCATAAACTTTTCCACATATTTTCACCATCATAACGATAATGATTTTTCATAACTTTTTTAATAGCATCTGTAGCTTCTCTAGCGTTATAAAAAGGAATTCTTGAAACGTAATGATGTAAAACATGAGTTTCAATAATATCATGAAAGATATGTTGACCAACAAATCCAAAATTTCTATCAATAGTAGCTGCTGCACCTTTAGCAAAAGTCCATTCTTCAGCATCATAATGAGGCATAGTTGGATCAGTATGTTGTAAAAATGTAACAAAGACTAACCAATGATTAACCCATAAAAATGGAATGAACCAATTAATAAATGCAGACCAAATACTAAAATATTGACACCATAAATAAACAACTGTAAAAGTTGTAATCATACCAATATCAGATAAAACAATGTACCAATAATCTTTAGCATCAAAGATTGGAGATGATGGATTAAAATGGGATCTACCTAAAGCTGAATGATCTTTATGAGGTTGACCAGTAGCATTAGTAGTTAAATATAAATGTAATCCACCCAATTGTTGAAATAATAAAACGAAAAAAGTATAAATTGGAGTTTCCTCTGCAACTTCAGAAATTTTTGATTTATTTTTAACTTCAAGATATTCTTGTTTAGTATATGGAACGAAAACCATATCTCTTGTTAAATGACCAGTAGCTTTATGATGTTTTGAATGACTAAATTTCCATGAAAAATAAGGAACCAATAAATAAGAATGTAAAATCCAACCAACGGTATCATTAACCCAAGTATAATCACTGAAAGCACCATGACCACATTCATGTGCTAAGATCCATAATCCAAAACCAAATAAACCTAATAAATAAGAATAAACACTCCATAAAACAAATCTAGCATAAATATTTTCCACTAATGGAATGAATCTATAACCAATGTTACCAATGATTGTCATTGCTAAGATATCTCTGAAAACATAAGATAAAGATTGTAATAATCTTCTTTCATAACAATGTTTTGGAATGGCATTTAAGATATCTTTAATTGTATAATCTGGGACATTAAAGACATTACCATGAGTATCTAAAGCTTGTTTTGGAGCAGAAGATAATCCAGCGACGTTACCACTCAATTTTGTTGGTTTTAATTCATTATCAGTGGATCCATTAATATCAGCACCTGAAGAGAAGGTATGAACAGCGGATGTCATATTGATCTAGTGTTTTACTTTTTCCGTTGGAAAACTTGAAAGATGTAAAGAATGAATGTGATTGTTGTCCAATCTTTTTGATCAACCAACAGCTGAATAACCTTTATTCAAAGAAGTTGATGGTAAAGATCAAGGATTGAAATGTTTCGAATCAAAATCTCCAAGATCGAAAATTTTTTTGAAGTCTCAATATAATTGTGTTTTTCCATATTAAAGCGAGTACAACAGAATTGGGCCAAATTTTATCAATGAAATCTGATGCCACAGGAGTCAGGTCAAAGTCAGCTTTTTTTTTTTTTTTCTTTTTATATATACATTTGCATGTGCGATAAACGTTGATTTAGGAAACTGGATTTTGATTTGCCCTAGAGGCACCCAAGTTTCCTCGTACAAAGTGATTAACAGATTCTGCTAAACAGGTTAAAATTCAACAGCCGTTTCTTTTTTTTTGTTGAGAGCCCAAAAAAAATTGTTCGGTGCTGGCCCAGTCCGGAAAGCGAGCGCAGCGAGCGCAGCGAAGAGGCTGATTTGATACTGGCGTGTTCCCATTGGCACGAGTTGGTGGGAAGTTGGGACTACGAAGAAGCAGCATGTGTGGATTGTGGATTGTGTGTTGTGGATGTTGATATTTAGTGAAGAGCAGTCTATGGTTGTTGGATAAAATAAACAGAGATGCAAGAAGATCCACTGCAAATAGAGTTAAGAGTGTAACGGTCGCTGGTATTTGCACTAAGTCTGGGAGCTTCTCCAGCCGTTTATAATAAAGACTCGAGAGTCAGAAAGGCTTTTATTTGGAACTAACAGAACACAAAACGATACAAGTTGATTAGCAACAAAAAAGAAGGAGGAGGATAGTCCCAAAGTATTGGACAATCACCTTGATTGTATCCTATCTTAAATAATACAAAATTTACAGAAAAAAAAATTAAAAACAAAAAAATAAGCACTCACGCTGGGGGTCGAACCCAGAATCTTCTGATTAGAAGTCAGACGCGTTGCCATTACGCCACGCGAGCTATTTGTTGAGTTTAAATTTTCTCACGTTTACCTTGATACCAAACTTTTTGAAAACATCCGAACACCATACAGATCCCGCTTTTTTTTTTTTTTTAAACCTGATTAGAAAAATTATATAGAAAAAATAAATAAACATTAGTTGAAGTAAAAAAAAAAAAAAAAACTGATCTAATGTTTATTTGTTATTATTATATATAATTGTTCTACTCGCTATTATATCCATTCTATTTCTATCTTTATCAACATTAACTTGTTTCCCGGGGATGGTTCCCTTTTTTTTTTCCATGATTACTATTTTGATTCACATTATAGTAATTTTTGATATAGTTATTTTCATTCTTACAAGGATTCCATTCTAGAATTCTACTATATATTTGATATTTTATTGAGCTTCCCATTAATTTACATTTCTCTATTCCATGGTATGGAAATTTAAACAAGCTTCTACGTGATTGGTATAAGAAAAATTAATCCGGAATGCCATTTCTAAAACAACATTTGAGTAGTGGTTCGTTTTATTGAAGAGTTACGACTACATTCATCACACTAGGGTTTAAGCTTCACCATTACCCCTTCCCTGTCCTTTTTGCCTTTCCAAAGCATCATAATACTATTAATGGATCTTCTTTATCTAAATAGGTCTAGTATTATTGATCTTCTTAGGTAGTGAGAAATAACCATCTGTCAAGTAGCTTGTGTCAACAAATTACAAATTTGATCGGCCTTTCAAGTTATTTAATAGGTATAAAAGCAAGCCATTTAGTTGAGCAAGAATATCAGATAATATCACGGATACTTTATGGTCTTTTTCTATTCTACAATTCGTTATTATTATCGAAACCCTAAGAATAATTGTGTCATATCGAACTCTGAAATATTTTAGCTGCTTTATATTAATTCTGACCACTCCAATTCTTCACTGAATCCTTAACCTCTTTTAAAAAATCTTATAATTCTAGAAACCACTGGGAACTATTCATAAGGGCTTCCGATCCCCTTGTATGAGATCCCATTATATAATTTATGATTCACCAGCATTAGCCTCCTGTATGATAAAGCGATATCTTTCTGATTCGCGTACCTAATATATTTTCCGTTTTGCTTAATCACAACCCCCCCTTGGTTTAAACGTAACACTGGCTTGCAACATATATGTATCTTAACCAGAAGGTTTCTATCTAAATTTTTGTTTATTCTTATATAGCAGTTCTTGAAAAAGATATCGATGGTATTATTGACATGAATTTAAATATTCGCGATCTAATACTTATTTCGTGATTTATTCGCGAATAGTTACTTGATATTTGTTTTACGTAGGATTCACTATACTCTTTCACATGCTATCTCTATATATTGAACTCAATATAATCTCAGCTATAAACTAAGCTTTATTCGTAACTTATTAACTTGTCTATATAAATATGCATTTTTTAGAATGTTTTTTTTTTATACGTATTGATCGACTAGATTTATAATTTAACATTAATTTTTACTCTAAATATAATTTATAATTGTATTATAAAACAGCTAGTTTTTTTTTACGTCTATTTTATTTCCTATTTTGGTATTGGTTTCTACAAAACTGAATAGTCTCGATTCTTGCAAACTAGGGTCTATCTTGTTGAGGAGGCCATATTTTTACATTGATTCTAATATAACCTACGCTATGGCATGTTGGCCCACTCAAAACCAAAGCCGGGTAATAAGAAAAAATAAGGTGTCGAATTCGTTTCAAAGTTTTTTTGTGTCAATTCAAAGCTCGCGTGGCGTAATGGCAACGCGTCTGACTTCTAATCAGAAGATTCTGGGTTCGACCCCCAGCGTGAGTGCTTATTTTTTTTTCCCATTTCCTTTTCAGTGATCATGTATTATTTTAGATGTCTAAATATAATTATATTATCGATCGGTTAAATCAACTTATACTAGCTACAAATTAAATTTCTATTGGCCTTTATTCTGCATTTTTTATATTAATAAACCAACTGTGATATATCCTGCTGAGAAAACTGGCCATGATTATATTAATATTCCCGCTAATCTTTGTCCTATGTCTCTATCGATACAAATCAAGATAAAAATGCTATACTAAGCTGTCAATAGATCTCTCAAGCTAAGTATTTTGGGCCACATTATATATCCATATTTTAATTTTTTATGAAAAGTTCTTATCAAAAGTCACTGCTATGTAGCTGAGCATAATAATTATTAACGTGATGCAGCTGAACGAAGGTTTCAATTATATATCTTGCAACTCTCAATACAAAACTACCATAAATGGCTGAAGCCACAAACCAGAGGCTTCGGAATATTATCACTAAGCCCAAAGGGTGAAGAAGTTTCAATCGATAATCGACTTTCCTTCAGTGCTATCGCTCTGTGTATCAAAAAAAGATAATCATTTTAAAAAAACGGCCTGGTTACTTTCAAAGATCTCTAAAGTTCCAAGATGAAAACTCAAGTAGATATTGTTGAGCATTGTAGTTCTGCTTTATGCTCACATAAGGCTGCTATAAATGAGATTTGATTTGAGTAGTCTTCAAAAAATCAGCTTCATTTTCTGTCACAGGACTAGGCACTTTTGAAAGAGAAAAAGCTGGCTTATAACTTGACCGCTTTTCATTCAATTTTGAATTTGAATCATTACCTTTAAAAAAAAAAAAATACTAGAAGGGACGTGAAAGAATACGACGTTCATAATAAGCTAACTCTCTTTCCAGAGCTTCGAGGCTAGAGTTGATGATACTTCCAATATCCTCGTTTGCTCAAATTATCATATGAACCTTTGACTAGAAACGTATTCGTCAGTAAGTGTGGATAAACTCAGAACAGTTGAAGTCGGGCTTATCAATGACATTCGGTTCGATAATTATAAAAGCCCAAGTGGAATCGTTAAATTAAAATCTTTATTGTTCGATATCATTTTGTGTCATTCCCAAAGAGGATAATTTCCCAAAAGGGGATTATGACGTAAGCGAGAAAAGTGGTGGTCTGAAAAAAACGAGATTTTTAGAACTTCAAGAAAAGCTCGCGTGGCGTAATGGCAACGCGTCTGACTTCTAATCAGAAGATTCTGGGTTCGACCCCCAGCGTGAGTGTTTATTTTTTTTGTCAAATAACTTGAAAATTTTTTACTGTCTTTTCACTATAATTACTCTTTTCTTTTGCATCTCGAGGTATTTTTAGAGGTGAAGCCGCCTACTCCAGTCTACAGGTTTCCAATTTAGTATTAAATGTCATTAAAATTACTCATAAATGGTGTATATAGTATTGAAAAAGTGTAACAAATAAATCCGAACAAATGAAAAGTTAAAATCTGTACATTGAAAAATCATAATGCCAGTTCAGAAATTCCTGGGATAGTATCAATTTCACTAAAATTTGTTGACATGTTAAGGTTATCAGACCTTTTCATATTTTTTCTTCTTTTATTAACAAATGTAAGACCACTGATTTCATTATTAGCACCTTTATCATCATCATTGTGAATTAGATCATTATTACCCAAATATAAAACTTGCATGATATTACCAAATGCAACCACGATTGATTTATGACCAAACCTATTGATTTGGCCAATGCTGTTCACCAACAATCCTCCAGAATTTCCAGCGTCTGGTATTTCATAATAATCAACTTTACCATCTGCACTCATTGCCCAACCTTCCCATAGATCATGTAATCTTGGAGTCGGATCTTCATTATGGCGTTGATAGGTTTGATTGCGTCTTTTTCTAAGAGTGGGTACTGTTGTTCCATCCGATGATTTTTTGACTTCTTCTTCAGTCTTACGTCTTATACCAACAATTTGATTCTTATCAGTAGTGCTCCATCCTTCAATGTTACTTAGCTCATGTTGATGTTCTGTGACTGAATTGAAACCTACACATCTGATTTCTCTAGGATCTCTTTCCACACGAAGACAAATACTTGTTTTAGCCCTATGGTCAACGTTAAATGTGTGCATCACGACACTATTATTTTCTGTAGTGTAAACCACACTGAATGAAGTAATTGAAACAGAACCACAGAAACGACAATGTGTTGGTTGATCATGAAATACTCTTAATGTACCCTTCTTGAAATGATGTATCAAAAATCTTTTCATCAAAATACCTGTTTGAACATCAATAATTTCAGCACAAGAACCATGTGTTCTGACAATGAAACCAACAAATGGAACAACAGCAATGGTAGATTTACTGAACTCAAGACTTAGTTTTTTTCTATCTTCATCAGACAGTTCTGCTTCAATTTCTGGGATTTTTGGGATTGTTTTCGAGGAAGATGCATCAGGATTATTGAATTTCTCTTCATCAACCTTGACAATTCTAGTTTTCCATTTATTATTAACAGCTGTAGAAAGAATCAATTTACCATCTTCTGTACATGAGATCAACCTATCATTAACTCTTGGTGTTATTAATTTAGCACTTGAAACTAAATTAGATGAGCTTAATTTCTCCTTTTTAATCGTACCATCTTCACACGATATAGTTACAGCCTGGCCAGTCTTTAAAATAATCACCAAATCTTTCAATTCTTTGACAACACTTGAATTATTAGCAAATGCCATCGCTGGACCTAGAGCGGGGGATACGATTGATCTCATACTATTTCTTCTAGAGCTTGGTGTTGAAGTTGATTTTGCTTGTTGCATCATTGTTGAAGCCATTTTTCTTTGTAAGAATGATGGAATGGTTTTATTTCTGAAAAACGATTCTAAAGGTAAAGTATTGCGTAATTCTTCGAACTGAATTTTCCAAATCCAAGTCATTGTAATTCTTGAGTAACATTGAATCATACCATTCTTTGAAAACAGAGCAATATAGTCACCATGGTCACTCAATACAACATGAGTAATTGGCCACATATTAGGGCTTATCGGTAATTGTGATGGGGTTGGCATAGGTTGTGACACTGGAGACCAGACCAAAAGTTTATGATCAAGACCAACAGAAACAATGAATGGCGAACGTGAAGTTGTAATCTTAATTATATCCAGGAAATGACCACCACTTAAAACTTTTGATTGAAAAGAATGATCTTTGACAGCTATTTGCTTTTTAAAATCGTCTTCTGATTCTGTTGTGGCATCTGGGGCAAAAGCCTTCAAAACCATTAGGGCAATTGATAAAATGAAAGCTAATAATGTAAGAAACTCCAAAATATAATAAAGATCAAACTTATAGGTTGTGTTCAAGTTGAATGAAATTGATTGATTGTCTGTGTTCCCCAAAGCTCCACCGTGTATTGCAACAATTGGATTATATACTGATATCAACACTTTCGACAAATCTTGTTGACTAGTTTTCTCCAATAACTTGAAAATTTCTGTGCTAAAGCTTTTTTTGTCCAAAAAGCAAGCGAGATCAAACTGTGTTTCAGAATATGTTTCAAAGTTTGATGATGCTTCTGATAAATCCAAAGCTTTTGGAGTTACAGTTTGTGATTGTCCGACAAATCTTGGCTTCAAACTATCATCCGTCCACCTTATATTTGTACCAATAAGGAATAAAATCATCACTAACGTTCCTGTGACTGTGGTTGAAAATGGTGGCTTAAATTTGGTGATTGTATTCGTTACTTTTTCTTTAATAGAACAAACGGCGCTCTTACCTCTATCATTTGCAAGCGAATCAACCAAACTGACCCTTCTGCCAGAGTTAAATAATGAAAATAGCCATTGTTTTTTATTGACTTCCAAAGTTGAATCATTATTTAATAAATCATGCAATTCAAGACGATGAATATCAATACTCAACACAGCAGCAAAATATGTCAAATGGAGTACATGATCAATAATCAAGGCAATTGATGCAAAGATACAAAACTGTTGAGTATTTGGAACAACAAAAGGATAAATAAAGATCATTATGGAAAGATCACAGATCACAATCAATGTAGAAGTGATTCCACAATCTGAAAGAGCTTTGGATAATCTGTAAGAAATTGCCAATTCACCTGGCGTTTCAGATAATGAAGTAACCATTCTGAACATGTTCTCAATACCAACAACAACGACAACAAATGGTAGTAATTGTAAAGGTATTTGATAAAAATCAACACCTTGGAAAAAGTATGTTGTAAGTGTTGCTGATGATAATATTGACAAAATCAGTTCAACAGCGAATGCTGATAAAAGACCAGTTCTTGATTTAACGGCTTTCAAATTTGATAGTGAAACAAAGAAATAAAGGCCAATCATAACATAACATGATGTCAGTATAAAATGGTCTATAGAATTCATCTTTGTCAATCTTAATAAGAACCTTCTCACTTTCTGATCTTTATCTTTTGTTGAAATTGAAAATTTAAGATCTGGATTTTCTCTCAATTTTTGTAAATTTTCATCCCATATTATACCAGCATCTTTTTCACTATTCTGCTTATAAAAGATCAAAATTCTTATAGCTTCTGCAGATTTAATTAACCCATTAACTTTCACTATACCGGAAAATAATCCATTATGTGATAAACTAACTCCGGAAGATTTACTTCTTGCTGTATTCTTCTGCAAGGCTCTCAATGGGGCTTTATCAGACTTTAATTCTTCCAAATCATTATTCCAGTATTGAAATGGTGAATGAACATAAGCAAATGAATTTTCATCTGTATTGATACCCTCTAATAACCCACTCTGGAACGTTAGGGCATCTTTCAAAAATTCTTTATCTAAGGCACCTGCATCAATTGAATAAGCAGATTTTATCTGTGCTGGTAATTTTGGAGCTAGCCATATCTGTTTCAAAGACAAAGAATTTGTGTTCGCCATATAAGGATCCTGTAGATTTGTAGTCTGTATCCCAATTCCTATATTATGCACATCTGTGATGTATGAATTATCTATTGAATCAGGAGATGTGTATAAAGAATATATGGCAGGATATGACAAGATAAATGCTATTGAAACTGGCCATATGATAAATGATCTTTGATTCTTTGTGATTTTGAGAGCCAGAGTTTCATAATGTTTCCTCAGTTTACTAATATGACGATTATAAATGTAGTCAATAATAACTTGGAACAATGACCTCACGAATACGAAAAACTCAAACATATTTATTCAAATTATTTGTTTACTTTCTAGCAGCAACAATAAAAATAGATCAAGTTATAACGAAGGGAAAGACTCACTAATAATTTGATGAAGTAATGATAGCACTGCTTTCATTGGTTTTCCAAGCACACTAATTGAACTTATGCAACAGTCAATGGACAAACAACGATAATATGAAAACGGTCCAACAAAAGATTTTAAGGCGCGCTGGACTTTGGAAAAACTCAACTGCAACGAGCTTTAAATTAGCGAACCAACTGAACAACCTGAGTTGGGAAACGGAAACAATTGACGAGAAAACCGTGCACTTGATCCTTGTGACTTATAGAAGCCTTTTGTTGTAACAAGTAGTTTTTTTTAATTGATTTGGAGTGAAGCGCCTGTCTTTGTTTTCAAATCCTCAAAATATTTTGGCTATCCAAATCCGAAAACCGGGAAATCTAATATACAACCGAGGGCTCCGTAATAATCAAAGCTCATATAATATCTACACAAGTTGAAAATTTAAAGACATTTTACTCATACAAGACACAAACTATAATGATCGGTTAGTTTGGATATATAATTATTAAAAAGAAATAATAACGGAAGTTTTTAAAAAAAAGGCAAAAACACACAACAACAGCGAATGATTGATTAACAGGTTTATTTATACCCCAATGATGCTATTTGTAATTGACTCATTTCCACCAACAATTGACTGACTTTATCGTCAAGAATACCTTGGGAATAATCATCTCTACCTTGTTGATTCAAATAGTTCTGTATTTGAGCCAATCTTGTATAACCTTCAGTACAGAATCTTAATTGAATTTTAACTAAACTTTCAAAACTTGGATCAAAATATGGAACTCTTAATGAAATTAATTGTGGTAACTCTTCTTTTAATTGATTATTTAATTGATCAAATATATCTTTTGCTAATTGCAATTCTTTTTCAGCTCTTGGTAATTTTGAAGCATCTTTTGCTGGCTTATCCACTAATCTACGAACTTTTGCCTTTGCACCTTCATAATCAATTTTTTTATGTGCTCTTTTCTTAATTGCTTCATCAATTTCGTTGAAATAGTTGGCAAATGTAGTTATTGGGGTAAGAACAGTTTCTCTAAAAGGACCATCTAATTGTTTAACAGTCTCACTATCAAATTCTTGAACACATTGTAAATAATAATTACCAACATTTGCAGAACCACCCATAGATTTTGAATCATCATATAATGAGGAAATTACTTCAGCAATACGAACTTGGGATTGTGTCATAGCTCTTAAAGAGTCAAGGTATCCTTTTGATTCTTTTTCTAATTCTTTACCAGCTTTTTCAAGTCTATCATGTCATGTTAGTAATCATGTAATTATACGGATGAAGGATCAACAACACATGATCAACATTTAATACAATGGTACACTTACGTTTTATAACGACGTTCTTCAATATCATAATCTTTATCACTCATTCTATCAGTGTTTTTAATAAGAGCCTGATCTCATTAGTATTTATTCTACTCATTGTGGAATCAATTCATTTGGTGTCCGTCATAATGCACTCAGCTTTTTGAGCCATAGTGACATCTTCCAAAACAAGGATTGAAACATGAGAAGCCAAAGTAACATACTTGTTGACCAGCCCTGTTGATGGCCTTCTTAAACCCGTTCCAACTCATATTGATCAGAGGTGACTTTTAACTTTAATTGTTGCTTAATTCTTTGCTATGTTTCCTAAATGTTGATGATTGAATTATAAACTAAATTGTTATCCTTTTTCTTTCTGTGAAATCTTTAGAATTTATCGGGTGAGACACTACTATCATAAATTTCCGCGAATTTGTTTCATGTAAGTTTCAATTTCTACAATGTTGAAAATTAAATAAATATTTTAACCATGAAGACCTTTTGTGTGATATATTAAAAGTTGAGTATTGTACAATGACATAAATGATAAAAGTATCAATGATTAAAAAAAAAAAAGATCAAAAAAAAAAAAATTAAAGCTTCGTAAATTCGTAAAAGTTGAGGACATTACATCTAAAAAGAAAAAAAGGGCACCATAAAAAAGGCTAATTAAACTAATGTACTGAAACACAAGTAAACCAGGGACATGTATGACAACATATGGATAAAATAGAATTAATGAATGTATTTGAATCTTGGTGACTCATTCTTTTTTACTATCCTTTAGTTTTTTGTTCCATGGATTGAAATGAAATAATGCAAAATAAATGAATGTATAAACTGGATCATAAATAGGAGATATAAATTTATATGATTTGCTTAAATACAGCATTTAATTTCTCTACCCCATTCACTATTAAGAATTTGTTTCCCATTAATTCTCCTACTTGGAACTGGATCTAAAATTGAATAAATAACATTACGACATCTTGCTCTTTTCATATGTTCAATTGGTTCATAACCTGTTGTTGATTTACGACCTTCCAAATATTTACGATAAAATTCATCTTCTTCTTTTGCAATTCTCCATAATTGACGACCAGTTCTCATAGCCATATAAATAACACCACAAGCCCAAATATCAACAGATCTTGGATCAAATTCTTTTGTAGTATATTCTTCTGGAGCAATATAAGGACTTGAACCACAAACACCTCCACTAAAATGAATATCTTTCTCCCAAGCCATTTTAAAACATTCACCATTACCAAAATCTGTAATTTTTAAAATACCATTTTCTGTTAATAATAAATTTTCAGGTTTTAAATCACGATGAGCAACACCCATTTCATGCATATAAACAACACCTCGTATGAGTTGTTTAAAGAAACAATCAGCTTCTAAATATTCTAATTTACCAGCTGCAATAATTAAAGTATATAAATCACCACCTGAACAAAATTCCATAACTTCAACATAATCACCCTTAGCATCTTGTAAAAGATCTAAAGTTTCAATAATATTAACATGTTTTAAAGAAGATGAAATACAAAATTCAGATGTTAATCTTCTTGAATATTTTTGTTCATTTTCAGTTGGTTTTTTCTTAAATTCTTTAACAGCAAATAACGTTTCTTTTTCACTATTGTTAAATTTTTTATGAGAAATTCTAACAACACCAAAAGTACCTTTACCAATAACTTCTTGACATCTACCATATCTTTCTGCAAATGTTTTAGAATGTGAACTAATATTAGAAGAAGGTTGAACACCTTGTACTCTCGTAGCACCACTAAATGGGAAATTTTCTTCTTTAGCATTTGAAAATTGGTTTACTAAACCTGAAAATAATGATGGTGGATTATTTGATAAAATATCAGGTACTGCACTAACAGCTTCATCTCTTAATTTTTGTGCACCAAGTAAATTTTTCAACATATTACTTAATTTTTCTTGTCTTTTAGCATTTTTCAAATGATGTTCATGAGAACCATCTTCATAAACAACAAATCTGGGTAGATTTTTCACATTAGTTGAACTTGAACCTGCACCTAAATGTGTATGACTATTATTAACATTATTATGATGAGTTGAAGCAGATGATGAAGATCTACTCAGCATACTTGGAGATGCTGTACCAGCTTGTGAAGAGGATGCATTACCTGATGTATTTGGTGTTGGAGGTTTCAAATTACCATTGTTGTTATTATTAGGTATTTCGGATATACTTGAATTCAAATTTAATTGTTGATCTTTTTGTTGTTGTTGCTTTTTAGCAGATTTTAAAGCACTATTTAATTTCAAATTTGATAAATCATCATTAAGCATTGAACTTGAAGCATTTTGATGTTTATGATTTATACTTGAAGCTCTTGAAGGAGGTCTTGATGGAGTTCTTGAACTTACTCTTGATGGAGTTTTTGGTTTTTCAAATTCAACCATTTGATTAACTGAAGAACTTGAACTATTCAATGATGAGAGTGAATTTGGATTTGAACCTGAACTATTAGATCTTGGATTTGTTGTATAATTGTTTGTTTGCTGGTTTTGATTTTGATTAGGATGATTAGGATTTTGAGGTTGTTGTTGTTGTCGTTGTTGCTGTGCTTGATTTTGATGTTGTGTACTAGCAGCTTCTGAAACATTCGAGCTTGATCCATTATTGTGGTTATATTGTGAAATGGAACTTTTATCAGAAACACCAAATATCTTCCCTATTTTGCTCAAGGTTGATTTCCTTGGTCTATTCTCAACAGTTGAGCCCATTGTTTAAGCGATGTATCGGATAAAAAAAAATTGTACTTGAGTTTTTAAACTTTTGGTGATGAAAATTCAACTATAATGTAAAAAATAGTATATGAAGACAGATTTCTATGTGGGAAACCGCCGATGATGCAATTAATGATTCTTGAACTTTGGACAAATGACTTCCAATGATGATATTTCTTCCTTTCTGGAGTTTCGAAATGATGTTAAATTTTTTTTTATTGACCGCAAACAACAGATTTAACACAGCGTTTAATTTCCAATGGTTTCCCTTCTAGAATAAACTTGATACGTTTAATTTAACTAAAATTTGAAATTTTGAAAACCCCTGAACCAGCAGCAACAGGTGAATGAATAAAGGGAATGTGGGAACGTCTGAATGTCTGAATGTTTTTATGGAAACGTTTGAAGCTTGTTATATGATGATGTTTTTGTTAGGAAATGGCAGATTTCCAAAACCTGTTAAAACTAGTGAGAACTGATCGAATAAAATCACCACGCAAGCGCGAGACTTCAGATCTTTATGGATTTATCTTTATAAGGAAGATCTTTAACGTGAAGAGCCTTGTTAAGTGTTAAGGTAAGAAGCTGATGACGATTGGGAATCTATTCCTGATCTCTTTCTTTCTCTCTCTTTTCTCTCTTGGGTTGTAAAAGTATTGTAAAAATATTGTTCAAATGCTCAAATACTTTTGCACGGTGATGGCGCTACTTAAATAAAATCCCAATTTTCCCACAGCTAAAAAAATCTTTTATTTTATTTTATTTTTTTTTTTGGTTTTCGTTGTTGTTGTTTTGAGAAAATTCATTACTGGCTTCAGTAAATTCTTAGCAAATTCTCATTGGGATGCAATTTCCCACAGAGACTCTCTGCCGTGCTGGACTGAATTTTTTACTTCTTGGTTGGGATGATCAAGTCAGCTCCTGGCCGGGCAGCGGTAGGTACCAGGGGGCATTCTCCGCCTAGACTCGTTGGGATCGTTGTGGTCTGGGAGGACAGTTACGCCGGGACCGTCTGGCGCCACCGAGCAGTGAGCAGCTGAAGGAAGACACTGCAAATCCGCGGGACGTGCGATGGCAGTATTTAGAATTTGACTTCGATTTTCTGCCTAGAAATCAGGAATTTCTCAGCCTAGAGAGAGCCTACAGAATTTGATTTCAATTCACTTGACCCGGTACATAATGCTATCTGGACAGAGGGATTGGCCTATTGTGAAGGGCGCAGCAAGTAAAATACCCAGATATATCTGTAAACTTGCTCTCGCTCTCGAAGATAAGAGAATTAATTAATCACAAACTATTGTCATTCCATTCCATTCCAATTTCATCCTCGTTCATCGTTGTTGAAAGTCACTTTAATTTTCGCTGGAAATGGACTGTTTACACTTCAAATTTTCATTCCATTAATTTGCTATTCGCATTTGAAATTGGCCACGAACGGATCGCGAATTCAGACACAACTTTCAAAGGCCATACATACATACATACACAACAGTACACTTTTAGCATGTATTAAAAGCATTATTAATTAGATATTAAGTTTAGAGGTATGATGTCTTATCTATCTAAATCACGGTCAAGCGTAATCATTGTTTATTTTCAAGAGATATCAAATCGAGTTTAATGAGGTATTTCTTGGACAAAGATTCCAAACACATGGCTTCAATGTTAAAAACTAGTCTCCTATTTTCACAGACAGATAGGTAATCTGATGATCTCTTGAAAAGATTCAGCAACTCTTGTCCACTAACAAACTGTACCCATCAGTCTGTCTCTTGTTGCCTTGTCTATTAATATTATGCCGTTATACCTCGCGCCATTTGTGTAGTTGTTGTTTTCCTTTTCCTCTTTGTTTTCCTTTTCGTTGCAGTGGGAAAAATAATCCCTCCAGCGTAAAAAAAGGTCTGTTCCATAAAATCCTCCCGTGCAAATTACTGATTTTTCATTTGGTGAAACAAAAAAAAGTCAGCTTTTAGAAGGAAAAAAAAAAAAAATCAAGCCAAAAATATGTTGGAATAAATGGGTACATGAATGGTACATGAATGAAATTTCCTTCTTTAGAGAACGGATTGAACAAGCCCTACTAAGCGACAAATTTGTTATTTTACCAGTAATTTTGAAAAATTGAAAATTGAAACACATTTCTAACCAATTATCATCAATGAATTTGAAAGTATCATGATTTTAAACTACACTGACACACTGATCCCTGATGTCTTAATTTTTCAAAGGCAGCTTTAGTCTCTTACTTTAACTCCACATCCTAATTCGAATAAAATTATCCTTATATTTCTCTATAAACTGTCAAATCCCACAGAATCGCATGATGAGCATTGGTTTATACAACCTGATTTCCTGTTCAACACCGCGAATCGATAGATAAATAATGGTGATTTATCAATATCAATTTTTTTATACAGTTTTAAACGTGCCTTAACGGTACAAAAACACAATAAGTTATTTTTAAGTATATAATATCCATGAAACTATCACTTTAAGCAAAGGCAGTTAAAATTTTAGATTTATATAATCTTGTCTGAAGTGATGGATGTACTGTGAGAATAGTCAATCATGACTGCTATCCTCAAAGAATATTCAGTACTAAACATGTGTGATATTACATTATTGATACTAATTATATCCAGTACTGGTCTCTATTAAAAGTGTTTTCGCAACCTAGCATAACTTCGTAGATTATACTACGTCACTTGAGACTCGTATAATTTTTGAACATATTGATAAAATTACTTATTTAGCAGGATTGCACCGGAAGCACGTAATTAAATAAAAAAGGTCTACAAAAAAACTATACTCGAAGACTAAAGTGCCATATTTAGTATTCATTTAAAGCGCATATAATTATATGTATACATTAGTTGTGGAAAACTTAACATCTTGCACATATTTTGCAATTTGAATTGTGAGATCTCAGATCTAACGCTTTCATCTTCACTATTGTTCACACTAAATTTGGATAAAAGTTTTGATAAGTGATCGAACATTTGAAATCTTGAAACACATTCGAACCACTTTATTTCCGTATCTGATTTATTTCAAACTCTTTCCATTCCCCTTTCGTCTAATTGTAACGTTTTTCCTGTTTCAACTAAAAAATATTAATCACCAAATTCTTTTGTGTCATCCAAATCGGGAAATTACAAACTTAACTCAAATCTTGAAAAACTATTGAAAATTTAGATTAACAGAGCAAAGATAATTAATATGGTTGAAGCATCAACCTCATAATGGGTTTGAATATAAATAGGCTTTGATTCTCCTTTGTAAATCATTCGTATTATCTTTCCTTTTTTCAATCAACAAACAATCACCATAATTAATTTCACAATGCAACCATCAACTATTACTTCATCTGCTGCTCCAAAAGAAAACAATGATAACCAAGACAACTTAGTCTGGGGTTCAGGTCCATCAGGTTTCTGGGTCACTTGTACCATTGCTTAAACAATTCTTTGCTAATCCCTCAATTGACTTCTTTAACTTTCTATCAAACGTTTAAACAAGCTTTTTTTCTCACCTTGTGGATTTGAATTTTCTGGTATTCTCAGACGTTATTCAGACATATATATACATTCTTTAATATATTTATACTTCAAATGAATAGAAACCTAGTCTTCATTTATATCAATGAAAAAATTGTAGTAATTTTATGATTCTCGCCAATACCAACAACCAATGATATACCTAGCGTGTCCGTCCTTCATCATACTGAGATCCATCAGATTGCTTTCTGCCTTAGCTTCAAATTGCACCTACAATTTGACTCCAACATGTCATAATAATCCAGACTTACACCCTTACTAAATCTGAGATTTTTTCAACAAGCATACTCTGCAATATTAGTATCTCAAATCCAATCGTCAAACAAGACAACATTATGTTTTCAATATCAGGTTTCATATTCAATAACTATGGGGTTCGGTATATCTTCTAGTTTCAAGAATTTGAAAATACGCTCATCTTACTTGTGATTGCCTCAAGTGAAAATCTTAATTTTGATCAACATAACCATACTTCACAAAAGCGTTCAGCAAAGGAAAGCAGTATCCCACACAATGGGTAGTTGAAAGCATTTTAGAATCATGGAGATTGGTCTATCAACAATTTATCCCAATTAGGTAAGTAAGATCTTTTGTATTATCCCAATTTGGTAATTTCCAAGGATCCATGAAACTTCAATACGAATAACCTCAAAACTAACTGAATATATAGAATCTTAATGATTCAAATTGAAGTTTCACCTCAAGTTGTAAATGAATATAAATATTTCTGAAGATCACTGTTGAAAATCTTCTGTTGAATTTCTTAATTTATCATCAAACAATTACTATTACAATGCAACCATCAACTATTACTTCATCTGCTGCTCCAAAAGAAAACAATGATAACCAAGACAACTTAGTCTGGGGTTCAGGTCCATCAGGTTTCTGGGTTACTTGTACCATTGCTTAAACATATATATTCAATTGAAAAAAATATTTTCCATTTCCCTCAATACCAACACCAAGCAATAACTTCAATCACTTCTTTTCCCTTCAAATATGATGCTGTTTTTTTTTTCTAGTATATGCAAAGCTCTTTCAAGCTCACGCATGAGGCTTTAACTATTAATAATTTTTATATCTTCTTCAGATGAACAAAATGATTTCAGTGTTCTGCTGCTTATTATAAGTTGAATATCCCAAAATGTTACATCTATGACGAACGTTTGAACTTGATAATAAATTAAACCTTCCCTTTTCAAATAAAATAATGTAGCAAAATACTGGAATTGAATATCTAACACAAACAACAGTAGACAAGATTTTTAATAGATTGAATTGACATTGTCTATTAGCATCAACACAAACCCACTTCCAGTTCCCATTATATAGTTTTCAAAGACATCAATTCCCAATTATCATATTAGCACCATTCAATATATTTTTCTTAGACCATCTCTTGACTTCCTTCTTCCAGAAGACACCTAAAGTTGATAAAATAGATTTTAAATAAAGTAAAGTACACAAAGACGTTTGTTAAATTTTAGAAATCAAACACGCCATTTCGAATTTCAAAAAATACGGCCCACGACCACAATACAAAATTCGCGACCTCACGCTCCTAAGCGGACTCGTTTAAAGACGAGAACTCTTTGTATAAATATACAATTTATCATCCAGTAAAACTACCCTGCAAGAAAACAAGTCTTTTCATTGTATAGAATTCATAGAATAGATTTGGTCATAAATAATAAAGAAGCGTGTTCATTAAGTTTGAAGAGGGTTCAGCCAACACGCAACTTATAGCACGATTTTTGATACAGCAGCTCTAGTTGAAAATAATTAATAATATAAATATATAATATATAATATATATTTAATTTGTGAGTTGAAGAGCACGACCATTAATTTTTGATTGGCTTATTATTAATTTTCTGATTCTTGCTTCTCAACATTGATCCAGGCATTGGAACAGCATGGGCAATCAGATAAGAATTTTCTCTATTTGCAAGACCTGCGTAAGCATTATACCAAGCAACAAAAGCTGTAATTACACCAAATACACCACCAGCTCTTGTAACACCAATTTTAGCAGTAAATTCACCAATTGATAATAACAAAAATGTAATTTCCAAAAAGAAAAATAATGAAAAAAATGCCACAGTTGATTTAACGGTACATAATAATATTCCAAATGTGAAGATTGCCCAACCTAATAAAAAAAAACCTAAAGAATTTGCCAATTCAGTTTCATTTTCATAAGCTTCTGCAATTCCAAACCATTTAATATTAATTGCAGCATAACTTAACCAAAATCCACCATAACTACTTAAAGCAGTACCACCAAAAGTATTTTCTAATGCAATTTCCCACATACCAGCTAATAATTGAACTAATCCACCATAGAAAAAAGCAGGCGCCACGACAACATTTGGAGTTTTAATACCCATAGCTTGAGCATTATACATTGATAATATAAAAGTTGTTAAAGCAAACCCGCAAAGTCCTAATGGAGCAGGATTTGCAAATCTATGAGTTGGTGGTGCAGAAATACCTGGTTGTAAAGTACCACCAAATGCAGAAACTAATTCAGATTTTAATACTTTTGTTTTACCAATCATTATATATTCATTATTTGCACCTGCATGACTTATTGTGGTTAATTCATGATCCTCATGATTAAAATCACCATTACTCTCAGCTGTATTATTTGTTGTATATCTTGAAGTTTGATTTTCTCTATGTTCTGGAGGAGTAAATTGTTTTTCAATATCAGTCGTTTCTTGCTGCTTTTCTTGTGACATTTTGATTTATTTGATTTATTTGATACTATGTGTGTTTCTCTCTTTAACGATTATTTATGAGAGATTGAATTATATGAAATTTCTAGAAAATAGCGAATAACTGGATTTTGAATTGTTTAAATAGTTCAATATTGATCAGAATAATATTTGGCGGGGACATATCTGAATATTGTTATGAAATTTCATGAATTAATACTAAAAGAAAGATGTTCGAACTCACACAAAGACGACATTTTTTTAAAACGTTATGCCTTTAGTTACATATATGATTGAAGTTAATGTCCTCCACAAAATAACGACAAACATATTTCTATCAACCCAAATGTTTCCTCCCATACGTACTCAACCTTGTATTTTCATGGCTTAATTCAGTAATAAATCAGAGACACGCATAACATAAGCTTTGTGAAACTTTCTTCATATTTAACTTTGCTCACAGTCTCCAGCGTGCTCGGTGCCACTGTGCAATTGAATTATTGATTTAAACTAAGGTTATGTAAGGATCACCACAATTGAATCAACATCCGACCAGCATGGAAACATGACCACTCAATAAGTTAGGAGGATCTGTGTAATTTGTATAGTTTGTTATAGATCTTCGCCATTAATCGATGCAATTAGTACCGAAACTTGGCTTAATACAACACTAATTTGTTGTAAATATGGCAAATTTGTTGAACAGACCAAAATATCATCAATTCATCGGCGTGAAGATCGGTTACATCTGCAAAATTGATGGAAATTGACCAGAGTTTGACATTTTGCTGGGAAATTGAAATTATTCGTGAAGGTGTTTAAATCAATTAATAATAATTAGTGTAACAGGTAATTGATATTTAGTGTGAAAGAGTAGACTCAGTTGCAAAGAGTTACTAAGTAGCTCATATCAACTCTTCATTCCTGATACATTGGTGATGGAATTGTCATGATATTCAGAGTCCCTTGTAAAGCTTTTACAATTGGACTTTTGACAGACAGATACAAGATATCCAATCCCATACTACATACTACAATTGTGTGAGGAAAGAAGATCTTCATATAAAGAGCGTTCTTTGAACAGCTCCATAAGGTTTCGCGTATAGCAGCTTTCAACAGCCTAAAAATAAGCTTAGCTTGGTTTGACTTATATCATCCATGACATTCACACCACAAAAGGAGCACGACCGTACAACCAGTACCATCCAAATAACATTATCCAATGAAAAGGGTTATACACCTCTTTATTCATCATGTCTCAGGACGTATCTTACACGGCTGTCCACAGATGATTTCGGATTCCTAAACTGTTGGATCTGATTCCTGTCAAAGCATTGATGGGAGGACTCGTTCAGCTTCTTCAACAATAGTGCACAACTACAGTGGAAACAATCACCACCACCACAGCAATATAGAGTGCACTAGTAACCAACGTTTGATCACACATGATGAAAACATTCAGTCAATAAATAACACAGTATACGACGAGCCATTTTAACCGTCAATATCTCACAAACATCAACCCGTCTTTTAACCTATTGTGCTTATGCTTCATGATTCAATTGTATATGGTCATTTTCAGTATTCGGGGTTGCTTTTGCGAAAGGGGACACACATCTGCGCAGCTACTGGCACGTGAATTGTAAATTAGAGCGGGTATATAAACCATTTGAGCATTACAAACTCAGTTTATCTTCAAAAGGATACAGGGAATATATTGGAATTTATTATTGTATAGCGAAATCATACAGTATATAGCCACCAAGACGTCGTTACAAGAATCCTTATATCAAGAAACGAAATCAGCTTTTGAGTTCCCATCAAGTGACAAGGCATAAAGTGTATAGAATAGATGGAGTTCAGCTAATTTATCATAAATATCACCAAACGGTAAAACCTCACCAATTTTTTGAACAAATGGTTCTTGTAAACTATTAAATGCATAAAAATTTTCCATCATTTGTTCTAAAAAAGTATCACCAAATAATGTCTTTGCATCAAATTTACAATCCATACATTTTTGATCTTTACATGTTCTTTTAGCAAACGTTTTATTTTCAATTAGTTGATCCAAATTTTCATCTGCATCTAATGATAATTTTTGTGGTATGAAATTTGTTTCCCAATTAATGTTTTCCGTATTTAATAAATATGGAATTCCCTCTAATCTTTCATATGGAGCTAAGGGAACCAAGGGAACAACATCACCAATATGATCAATATTTATAAAGACACCACCAAATGTTAAATCAACAACTTTTCTCAAATCATTTCTTGTGGTCATAACTTTCTCAACATTAATTTCAAATAGTTTTAACATTTTTTGTGGGAATGAAGGACCTGAACTTAAAATATCAAATCCTAATCTATCAACATATCCAATTTTTGGAGAAGCTAAAGTAATAACAATTGGATCCCAACCACAAATTTGTGCTTCAATTCCAAATAAAGAAGCTAATGCACCACCAAGTGAATGTCCAGTTACTATTAGTCTATAATCTTTGAACTCTTCACTATTTCGATATTTATCAACAACTTCAAAGATGTTATATTCTGGATTACAAAGGTTTTCAATACAATTATAAAACCCACCATGAATCATAACATCTTTCATCACTTCTTTTTTAGTATAACCCCATGGATTTAATAGTTTATAACTAACACCAATGATGTTAAAATTTGTTTTAACCCATTCATCTGTTGTTTTAGTACCTTTAAAAGCAACAATTAGAAATTTTTTCTTCTTATCAACTCCAATATATGAAGTACCTCCTTGATCATCAATTTTAAATGCCTTCAATATATCCAAATCATCTGAAAGCTTATTTCCTAGTTCTTTTTTATAATAGTCTAATGAAATGTTGAATCTATCGATATCTGTTCTAATCTCATAGGCCTTTGTCTTAAGTACAGCACCTTTATCACAAACGTCGAATGGAAGTGAACGAAATAAATCAAGTGTTATATCGTTAAAATATTTTTCATCTAATTTAGGAATTGCATAACTTAACCGACAATAATTTGCACAATTTACAACAAGTGAATATATAGCAGGTTCTTTTGACGTGAACGATTTCTCCTTGTCATTTGATCCATCTTCATCATCTGTTGGACATTCATTGCATCTTTTATTATAATCACCTTGAACCTCATCTGAAAGTTCTTCAAGAAGTTTACGAACTTGTTCATCATTCAACTTTAGGTCTGAAGTACCTTTAGCAGTCATCTTCAAGATTGTTCAAGTCTTTAAAATTTCCGTATGGGTCTTTCAAAACAATAGGTGGAAAAGAGCTAGAATATAATAAATCTTTATAACTAGAGACTTCCTATCTTTTTCTGGTGATCTCTCCAATGGTCATTGTTTATCATAATCTTCATTCATCGCTATTCTTATCGTAATTTAGTAGGTGTAATTGTTTACTAATTGCCGATCTTTATTTGTGTTTTTGTTTTAATGGATTTCATCGGAGCTAAAAATACCAACTAGGCCTGTTATTTCCGAATGAGAATAATATATGATGAGTATAAATAGATCATCAGTAAATTATTCTTGTATTATTCATATTGATGATGGTTTTTACGAAAGTCTTTGTATACATAGATATGATAGTGTGGGTGATCTCATTTCGTTTAATAACTTGCAGTGATTTGAAAGATGGATTAGTTGGATATGTATTGTGATCTTATAATCATGAATTGAAGTCGATAATGGCTTCACTCTTTTTAATTAATTTGGTAATTTCGCTTTCAAAAAAGGATATCAGCTACATCTTATACTATACATAATTATATGCCAATCGACTCACCTCATTGAAGTATCTACAGAGTTTGAAATGATGCGACTATTCATTCAAAAATCATTAAACATCAACATCAACAGTCTTATCATCATCAGTCTTGGCCTTGATGAACCCTTTCATTGGATTCAATTCTAGTGACAGATTGTACATGACATAAAACCTATGAATATCCAAAATCCTACTTGGACCTAAGAAATCCATCATTCTATGAGAAAAAGTACGTTCCTTTTCATGCTTTTGATTTTTATTTTTATTATTATAATGATCATCATCTTCATCTTCATTTCTATCTGCATCTGGAAACAAATCACCTAGCCTAACACTTAGATCATCATAAACTTGATTAGTTTTAATTGCATAATTTTCAGATTCTTTTAATCCATGAACATAATCTGGATTTGCATCAAGTGACAGTTTTTGAGGCCAAAATTCACCATCAAAATCTATCTTGGGATCAATTGTTGTTTCCAAAATGAATGGAATACCACCAGGTCTATCATAAAATGGTCTTGGGACTAAAGGAATTACATCACCAAGATGTTCCACATTAATATAAGCACCAGAATCCAAATCAAACAATTTGTTATTATCTTTCAATATATCAGTGATCCTTTCTGGAGTAATATCAAAGAGCTTTCCCACTTGTCCTTGATATGTTATCTCTTCACCTTCAAAGAAGTCCTTTATCTTTTCAGTAAAACTATAGTATGCAACTCTTGGACCACCTAATGTTACACATAATGGATTCCAACCAATTGCTTGTGCTTCAAGACCCATAACACAAGCTAAAGCAGCACCTAATGAATGACCCGTAATGACCAACTTATAATCAAGATGTTTTTCTCTATAATCTTGAAGTGTTTCAAAAAGATGATATTTCTCAGAAAGATTCTTTATAGCTGTATGGTAACCTTCATGAACTTTTATCCCTTCAAATTCCTTGTGAGTCTTAACCCATGGATTATTTAACACAAAATCAACACTTTCCATAAGAAAGTTTGTATTTTCCCATTCTTTGGGACTTGTTGTACCTTTGAAAACTAAAATTAACCATTTTTTCTTATGATCTAATGCAATATAACATGTACCACCTTGATCAGGGACTTTAATTACTTTCAAAATATCCAATTCTGTAGTCAAATCTTGAAAATTTTCATAAAAAAACTTCAAAGCCATATTGAATAAATCAACATCTCTGATACCTGCTTCTGTTGTTTGAATTTCTGAAGCATGTCGAGGTAAATTAAAATAAACCTTGTTTAAATTATCTGGCATGAGGGGTAAAGCATATCCTAGCCTTGAAAAATTGGCACAATCAGCAATTATTTTATAAATTGATGGTTTTCTCACAATAATTTGAGGATGAAGAGCTTGTTTCCTCTGTGGTTCTCCTAAATTGGAATTCGGTCTTGAAGCTGCAATAACATCATCTGAAAATTTTTCCAAAAATCTACGAACTTCATCGTCATGTCTATGGTCAAGTGGGTCAATTGTCATCTTTCATAAAAATTTTATTGAATAGTGAAAGCAATTGAATAGTTTTCTTCTTCTTGATGCATTTTATATCTCGTTGTTGGTCTGAACAAAACATTGAAATGATCTAAAAAAAGGATCACCCCCCTCAAAATTCCGATTAACTAATTATAGTGACAAGTACGTAAACAAAACTTAGTACTACATACAGCACCAAACCTCATGCCTAAATCCATCAAATAAGTTTTTAAGGGCTACCTTCAAATCATGGGTTGTCAATTGCAAATATTCAATTCCCCGATCCACCTCGTCTTCCATCTGTCGTAAATGTGCCAAAAAGTTGAAACCTTGCGAAAAAAAATTCAGAAGTTTGTCTAACCTCCGATTACAAGTTATAAGACAACACTTCCAAACAACCAAGTTATCACCAAAATGTCCCTCCTAAATAGACTCAAATCCTCAAAGCCGTTGATTCTTGATGGCGCCCTAGGTACACTTCTCCCAGAAGCTTCTCAAACCCATCCATTATGGTCTACACATACAGTTTTAACATCACCATCCACAATCAAGTCAATTCATAAATCATATATCGAAAATGGTTCTCAACTGATCCAAACTTCAACTTATCAAACAAGCCAACTTGGTCTTCAAAAATCTGAGTTTGACATCTCATATAATGAAGCATTGGTAAAGAGTATAGATCTTGCATATGAAGCTAAAAATAATAGTACAGATGTATGGATCGTGGGGAGTGTTGGTCCTTACGGTGCTTCTTTAGCAAATGGTGCTGAGTATACTGGTGATTATGGTAATGTTACAGATGAAGAATTGGTAATTTTTCATAAGGAAAGAATTGAAGTTTTATGCAACGATTCAAGAGTTGATATAATAGGACTGGAAACTATGCCAAATTTTAAAGAATTGAAAGTTTTAACTGAATTGATGGAAAAATATGACAAAAGTTATTACTTAAGTTTGAGTGTAAAAGATGACAATCTTGCAGATGGTACAGATATTGCTAAGTTATCATCAGATATATTTACAGGGGGTAAAAATTTAATAGCAATTGGTGTTAATTGTCTTTCACAGAAAGATTCAATCAAATGGTTAAAATTTTTGTTGAAACAAGCGCCAACAAAGAATCTAATTGTTTACCCAAATTCAGGTGAACTTTATGATGGTATCAAGAAAGATTGGATAAAAGACCCTAACGGCACAATGTCATGGAGGGAATACGTGGAAGAGTTGAAATTAATTGGAGGGAATGTTAAAATAATTGGAGGCTGTTGCAGAACAACACCAAATGATATCAAAGAGATTTCGGAATTAGTTAAAAAATTATGGTGAATAGGTGTGTATATAAATATGAGTTAATAATTCTTTGATTTCAAGAATGTTTGCTAGTTTCTCGCTTCAGCTAAAACGGGTTGATTTGATTGTCACAAATTATGAATTGTTTCAGTTGCTCAAGACTCCCCAAAAAACTCTCATGGCTTGTATAAGTCACCCATTCATTGAAGAGCTTAGATAAAAAAAGTCTGGAATCTCCATATCCGGCAACACCTTATTTTAAATTTGATCAAAACTAAAATTGATTAAAACAAATTGAACCAAGAACTGAGTCATCAAATGAATGAACAGGAAAAATTGATTCACATAATATCATATTTCAATAAAGTTAAAAGAAGATGAATTAAATCAAATCAGTTAATTTCAAGAACAATTCACAAAGTTAAAAGAATTCTTTGGAAACGAAACTGATAGTTTGAATAATGTCATTTGGTGATATATGACTTGAAGAGAAAGAACATTTTGAATTGTGTGTCCTGGTATTGGTATTGATTGAATGCTCAATGATAGTAAAGAATTCAGATATCAACAAAAACAATGATTGAAGAATCTTAAAATTGAAGCTAATAAAATAATACCAACAAAACTTTGGTGATGAACAGGAAACTTAACACCCGAAAACTTTGGCTCATTAACTTCTTCATTCAAATCTCAAAAATATGATGAACTCAAAAAAAAAACTACCCATATTAACAAATGGTTGATGTTGGAAACGAATCCTGAAAATTTGATCTTGTTGTAAGAATCATGTAAAATATTGATCAAAATTGAATAAAAAATAAATAATGAAAAGTGATCCCATAATCTTCAATAATTGCACCAAATGAAAATTAATCAAAGCATATAAAAAATGAAACTATTCATGAAGTTTTGAAACTGCAAAAAAAAAACAATTCATAGATCATTCATGAGAACATTCATTTTTTATGATTCAAGAATAGAAAACAAAAACAGGAAAAAAAAAAAAAAGCCACCCAACTTATAGATTACCCACCGCCACCCCGGTTCTGTTTCGATTATAAGATTTTGATTCAATTTCTCATCGCACATTTTCTCAGAGATTTTTGAAAATCAAGAACAACTCCCAGAATCACCAAATTATAAAAATTTGACAAAGATTTCAAAACATTTCTTTGAAGCACTATAATCATCATTTAAAACAAAAATGAATCATAATAGTGTGGAGCCAGAATATTGTTTATCAATTGATCTTATATGATTCTGAAATTAACATTGAACTTTTAAATGACCTTCATACTTTCCATGAAAAATTGAATGTGGAATATTGAAATCTTGTCAGAATCTTAATCAATCCATAAACATCCATTAA